>CAIGRQ010048276.1:0-19360 GCA_903798375.1 Fraxinus sp. D2006-0159
AGGGTGTGAAAATAATACTACTAACTTTGTGGCGGGAACTCAGGCACTGGCAGTGGCGGACTTGGAGCTCAGCTCGATCTGCGAATGGGGGGAAGGGAGTTTTCGATCTGCGAATGGGGGGAAAGGGGAAGGGAGTTTCGGCCTTTGGGTAATTTCCTAATATGGTACTGGGCTTGCCAGGCCGCCGGTTTGGGCTTGATTCAATTTTTTAAAAGGGGGCTTATGGCTTGGGTTGGGAAAAACTAAAAATGTGGGCCTTTTTTTTTTAGCCTGTGGGTTAAGGCAATTTTTTTTTGGCGTCCTCCACTGATCCCTGGTGCTTGTCCAGGTTATGTCTAAACCTACGACATCTTCCCCCTATTCCAACAAAGTGGGACATACGATTGGTTCTGTGTCAAGTGAGTGGCGAAACTTCTTCCAGTCAGGCAGAGCTTTGCCAAGGCAGTTATTTTGAGTTACTTTGGAGCATACATCTTGTGGAGTATTTATAGGAGCCAAATCTTGAAATTATGGATGAAGTGGAACATAAAACCGCGTAAAAAAAAAAACCAAACAAAGGTGAAATCCCTCCCCCCCTACCCCCACCCCCACCCCTACCCCAAACAGGTTGCGCTCGGTGCCAGCCGTTCTGCTTCTCTTTTTCGCTATCGACGCCTAGGCGCTGCGACTCGGGGCCTAGGTGCCTCGTCTCGGTCCCAATGCGTCCAAAACACTTCCTTACCCATTCCAAAGTTCTTATTCTAATCAAATTCTCAATCTATGATGAAATTTAATCACTTATAAAAATCAAACTTCCAAACCAAAATTAAGTTTCCTCTATAAATCAAACTTCTATTCACATGAAATTTGAGTCACAAAACATAACAAATTATGAATCCTTTGAGGAAAATCCTAGTATTGTATTATCCATAAGTTCTCCACCCTGGCTCCTGGGAGACAATAGGGTTAATAGCCCAGGCCTATCCATAAGCGCTCCACCCTGGCTCATGGGAGGCACATCCTGCGATTGACTTCTTCCACGATGGTCCAGGACAGGGTCGGTGGGGGGCCCTCAAGGTTGGGGTTCAACCTTAATAAAATAATTTTTCAAAGTTTAGTGGAGTCTCCACTCGATTATTTATTGTCCAAATCTTTGTTTGGCACATATTTAATGGGATTCACAACTTTTATATCAATTTTTCAATTACACATTTTATCAATTGTCATCAAAATTCACTAAATATGTAATTTTTAACAAAACCAAACACGAGCTTAATTTCATAACTCTGAAATTAAACAGAATCCATTATCACTCTTTGTTTTTTTTTTTAAAAAAATAAATTATTTAAGCTTCCTCCATGAATCAAACTTTGAATTCACTTGAAATTAACAAACTACGAATTCTTTGTGACAAAATTGAAAATCCTAGTACTGTATTATCCACGTCCATTAAAACATTGCCATGGTATGCCAATAAAACAGTTTTTTCAAAGTTTAGTAGAGTCTTCACTCGATTATTTATTGTCTAAATCTTTGTTTGGCACATATTTAATGGAATCATAGCTTTTATATCAATTTTTCAATTATACATTTTATCAATTTTCATCAAAATCTACTAAATATTTAATTTTTAACAAAATCAAACACAAGCTTAATTTCATCTCTCTATGAAATTAAACGGAATTCATTATCACTCCTTTGTTTTTTTTGTTTGGAAATTAATATGTATTTTGGACAATCTAATAAATTTCTTCTCTTATGTTGGGTAATGTCCCCATCTAAATTCCTATTTTTTAGCTAATAATAGATTTTACCTGTCAATGCCATCTTATTTCATGTGACGATTGTTTATCTTATATTGTATAAGCATCTTTTTTTTTCTTTTTCCAGAAAAGACAGGAATTTCCTTTTTTTTTTAAATCTCTTTTTAAAGTTATTTTTACTATTTTTTTTCACCAAGAAGAATTAATACAAATATACAATGAGAAATAATTGTTACCAAACGAATTTCAATTTCTTCTCAAACATTATGAAGATATTAATTAAATAAATAAAATCTTATTACATCTCTAATAATTTAAATTTTTAAATAAAATGATTTAACGAGAAAAGTATTCTCAAGAAAATAAATAAATGTCTGGTTCATCTCTAAAGATGTTATTTCACATCTAGGGTGTGTTTGAGCCACATTATTTTGGAAGACTGTGTTCGTGAATAGTAAAATAATGGAGAATGTGTGATTGAAAAAAAGAAAAAAAAATTATTAATGTAATGAAAAATATTATTTTATTAAAAAATGTATAATTAAAAATAAAAATTTTAATTTGTACCAAACAAGAAATCAGTGTTAGCTGAAAGTACACTAGTAAAAATCAGGTACCCATACGATAAAACTTTTTAGGGTTTGAGAATCAGAAAATCACGTGGAAAAGACAATATTGTGGGGTCTACCATAGCTTCTTGCATGCAATCTGGAAGACAGACTTGTCGTACTCTTTCGCCGGCCTCAGATAATTTTGTTATCACATAATCCCGACAGACACACATCATTTAAAAATGTTCAAAATCTAATTATAATTAAATCTTATCTTAATACTGTTTGAACCTTTCACGTGCCTTAATCTTAACGGTTAATCATTTAAAAATTATCATAATTATATATGCCTTTTTTTCTTTTCTTTTTTTTTACCACTGTACATTTTGCATGTAAAGGCTCTTCACTTTCGGTCATTCTGGACCCTCTTCGGTTAGATGGATAAGATATATTTTTTAATAAGTGCATGTATGAAATTTCGTGTATCATTAGGTAAATAACATATTTATGGCATAATGCCAGCAGAGATTTGAAGAATTTTTTAACTTGAGGTTAGAGATGTCAAATGAATCGAGCGGCTTGTCAACTCGACCGCTCAACTGGTGAAAATATGAGTAGCAAGCCGCTAAGACTAGTCAAATGACGAGCCCAACTCGAACCGACCGAGTCGAGCCCACGATCTTCATGAAATTTTTTTAAAAAAAATGTAAATAAAAAAAATTCAAAAAAGTTCGTGGGCTCGTGGCTCAGCTCGTGGGCCGAGCCGAGCTAGCCCACGAGCAAAAGAGCCACGAGCCGAGCTCGTGGATTAAATGGTCGAGTCAGTTCAGCTCGGCCCATTGACATCTCTGCTTGAAGTTGTTACTTGTTAGATACTAAAGGTTGTTACTTGTTAGACTGTAAAAAGTTAAAAACCATACAGGTCTTGCCATTGAATAATGATAATCTGAACTATATTTCATTTCACAATTTATTAAAAAGTTGTACAAGTTTCTACAGGGTTAATCAATTTAAGTAGCGAAATACATAGAAGCACATATACACATTCAAAACTAACCTACCGTTCATTTTGTGTTACATGTCGAAATTTATTGAATCAAAATATAGTGGACGTCACAATTAATTGTGAAATTACAAGTTTTATAACTTATTTTTATAGGTGGTATTTAATACTAATAGTCCGTCTACACCATGACTAGCCATTACGCTTGCACCTGCAATCTAAGCCACGGTCCGCACACGTTGCAAAGGGTGCATTGAGTGCTTTAGAGGCACACTTTGCATCGTTTCAAGGAGTTGATAAGCTTTTTCAGAAATGAAATCGTGGTTCGATGATGTGGTTGCATGTGTCTTGATGAGTTGATCATCAACGTGGCAGTGACAATTGCACGTACAATCAATGCATATGGCGTATACATGACAAAATGTGTGATAACTGGATGTGTCCATTCTTACGCTAAGGATGTACATTGAAGAGCCATGGACCATATCAAAGGTGTGCAATCTGGACTATAAAATTTAAGAGAAGAGCTGGGGTATCAGGCCATTTTACTAGGCCAGTATCCGACTCTCTCACATACATGGGGGGTGGGTTTTTTTTGGGGGGTTTTTTAATGAGGTGGGTCCGCATCGGACCCATCAGACCCACCTCATTGTGAGATGTGGGCTGTGCCAGGCCTGGCACAGTAGAAAAATCCAAAATTTAAAGTAGTGTGGTCTAAAGGCTTGATCAATCCAGACTAAAAGATACACCCATCCTCAGGAGACACTTGGAACTCTATTTAAAGGGGCCCATTATTCTAGAAATTGACACACGAACACATTGTTTGAGCCCCACATTGTTTGACACACAAACACATTGTTTGAAAGATGCGGAGCTGTAATGATGTCAAATTGTTCAAGATTACATTTTGATGGAAAAAATGAGCTCGGGACTAAATCAATTACAATATTAAATTGATTTGTAACTCCTCTCTCTTCAAAAATTGTGTCTGGATTATTTTGCTGAAATAAAATTCTGTCCAAGCAATTTAAGTTTTTGTTTTTTATTTGGTTCAAAATGAATATTATCAATACATTGATTTGATCGACAAGATTGGTGTAGTACAATATCAACTATGAAATAAGCGTTGCATCTTAAGAAATAAACGTCTGGTAAATTCTTTTGACACCAGTGTAGGAGTGTAATCTGTTTTAAGTAAATTTATCTTGACGTACCTCGCTTCATCTCCTCTTTGTTTTTTTCAATTGTACTGATCATTATTTGACAAGACATAAAAACTTAAAACAACATAATTGGTTCAATATCTTAAACAGATTTTGTTAGTGCATATTTAATGACTTAACACTTTAATACAACGTGATAAAAATAAGATACGAGTCGCAAAGAAAAAAAGAAAAAAAAGGTAAAGCAAAGCCATTACCTGTGGTGGAGGGCAGTGAGTTTTTGGCTTATTCTCGTGAATATTTGGTCCAATAAACTTCTTTTAATGGAGTCGGCAGTGACTAGTCACAAGCCTTGAAAAAAAAAAAGTGAACAAATTGGACTCTTAACAAACACATTAATATATAAAACATTATAATCTTGGCCCACTTGATTATAAGTTCAATCAAATTTTTATTTTTTATTTTTTAAATAATGAAAATAATCGCTTCGAAGTTAAAATATTAACATGACTACCACTTTCATATTGCTTTTTCATATCTAAGGAAAATCCTTAATTGCTCTTCAATCATTAGGACTTTAACTACTTGATCAAATCAAACTTGGTAGATAAGTACAATTTATGTATCTAATGATATTCTTTTCCCATTATTTTAAAAACAAAATTTATTTAGAGTTGGAAGTGATCTCCTACCAATTTTATAATAAGAGATGAAACACGAAAGTGTAAATGTCAAAAGGTTAAAGTAATAACACCTCTTGACTCAAAGTGCGACATGGTTTGGTTCGATTAAGCACGAAAGAGATTTCAAATACGATAAGCATAACATTGTCGTGTTTATTTGATACTGACTCCATAAATATTCAAGCAATCGAAGGTCAGACAAATTTCTAGGAAGTTAGCTTAGCAAAACTTCTTAATCTAGACAATATCTATTTTTTTTCGTTTGTCATATCAACTTGACAAAATCCCTATCAGGGTTTCATTGATGAGGATTTTTTCCAATTTTTTATATCTTGTTTACGTTCCAATATTTTTAAATTTAACAAATTCACAAAAGCATTGTAGATGCTCAAAATGCACACAAGTATTTCTTTGCAAGTTCCACAAAAGAACCCTAGGCATAAAGGCGTCACACATCTTAGTACTATTTTTGACAAAAGAACCCTAGGCGTAAAGGCATTACACATCTTAGTACTATTTTTGAAATTGATTGACATAATGTATGGCATGATACGAGCATGAAATCTACGTCAATATCTGGGTAGGGGCTCACAAGTTGGTGCCAACCGAACCAACCATAATGACAAGTGACCTATCAAGATCAAAGGTACAAAAATAACTTGTGAATATAACGCCAAATTAAGAAGGCAATGGATTGAGACATGGAAAAGAAAAAGCCAGCAACAAAGCAAAAGAATAGGCTCACATCAGTTTCAAACCCTTCTCGAGATCACCAAATTAGCCCATTAGATATTTGAATCATGCTACGTGTACAACATTAGTTGACAATATCCTAAAACTGTTTTCTACGTCACATGCTTGGATTTTGACAACACATGATTTTCAACTATTGTTGTCAACCAATGTTGTTCACTTAGATTTATTCTAGATATTTACCTACACACACTTGCACATTTGTGGAATCTCTCTTTCATGGAAGATGGCCATTATATATATATTAAACACTCAAATCTTTTGAATAAGTAACAAAAATATGAATAATATCAACGCTTTAAGCTTTATAGAGAAAAAAGACTTGAGTTTACAGTTCTACAACACATACAAAACCATCGTGAATATAGACAACCTATTTAAGCGTTTAGGCGTTAAAGAGGTGAAAATTTTCTTCATTTGTACTTTATATTCAACATGCCCCTCACATAGAGATGAAACAGAAGATACTAACATAATTCATTTATATTTTATCGTCAGCGTCACAGAGGGTAAAGAAAAATTGTCATTAGTTTCCATCTCATCAGCCCTGTATGGTGTTGCTTTAAGCTCGAGTAAGCAATGTGTTTCTTGAAAATTTGGCAGCCCGGCAAATTTAAAATGAGTTGCCACTAGCCAATACTCCACTTCAGCCAGCAGGCACCAGCTGCCTCTGTCTACACCTTTATGATTATTGAGAGATTGTTAATAAAACAAACGAGGGATAAAAGACAAAATATCAAATGATGGTCCTTGATAATAATTTAGTTCAAAAGTAATTCACTGTGGTCCATGTAAGTTTAACTTAATGATATAGTGTTAGGTTGTTCAATTTAACTCAACGCATGTTTGGTATGCTTGTATTAAATGATCTATAATTTCTAAAAACACTAAGTCGGAATAAGTTTCAAGTACCATGCTTGTCCATGCACGCTGCATCCTCTCGTTGCACTTCCCAAAAGAACACTTCTGCCCAATCTGCAAAAGAATATCAATAAAATGTTTTATCATGACTGCAAGATCTTATTAGAGTATACAATGACAACAGAAAGATAATACATGCAATCTTTAGAAAATGTTAACACGTGAAACCAGAAGAAGAATGTGGTTACAAAGTAAATATATCCAATAAAGAATCACAAAACAGTCAATCTGCAAATAAACAATTAAGTGTTTTCCCCTTCTTAACTTCATCCTTGAGCAACTTCCTGTCAAACTCTTTCCTTTTCCATCTTTCGCTCTATTCAAATGGACACAGTAAAAACAGAAAAACTAACCATGGGTTGAGATGTATTTTTATACGAAGCAGATAAAACTTAAGCACTAATCTTTTAGTTTAAATGTTTTAGGGGCATTAGAGCTGTTTGTGGTATAAATTTGATAAAATCTCTACAAATGGTAAACAGTTACACGAGTGAGAAACACTTGCTAACTGATTATTTATAGCACAAATTACATTTCTCTATCACGTCTTTTACATTAAGAATTAGCAAAGATGACCAGTTGAGGTTCAAAACAAAGAACATCATCACAATCCTTGTCATTTTAAGACTGGTCGGCACAATTCACCCTTGGAATTACTCAACATCACAATTAGGCTATAAAATGGGCTACAGCAAGAATGTCATCAAAATGCCTGTTGTTTTCAAAATTGGTGGTCGGCACAATTCACCCTTGGGATTACTCTACATCACAATTTTTTGGGGTCCATTTGGTTTGTGTTTTTAGTTTTAAGTTTTGAGTTCATTTTCAGTTTTCTATTTTTAGGGTCTATTTTAAGACTGCACAAAACACATTTGATATGTTTTATTCTAAAAAATTATTTCTCAAAACAAAAAACTAGAAAACATGTTTGTTTTGAAATTTTGAAAAATTGTTTTATGACATCTTATTTCAAGAAAAAAATGATTATTTAGTAAAAATAGAACAATTTTAAATTATATCAAGTAATATATACATTTTAAAGTTAATGAATTTGATAATATTTTTTCTCGCTATAAAAGTAAAATAAAAATAAATAAAATAATGAGTTCAAAATATAGAAAATAAAAATAAAAATTAATGATGTGGGCTGAAAATATTTTTATACTTGTTTATTCAACTATTTTTTTAAAATTTTTATGTAGATAATTATTAAGAGCTTGAACTATTTTTATTTTTAATAACTATTATTTTTTAGAAATTTATTTTTTAATTTTTAGAATTTTATTTTTCTAGAAGCTTAGGTTTTATTTTTTAATTTTTTTTAAAATTTTTTGAATTTCATTTTTTTTTGAATTTTAATTGTTAGAATTTTATATCTTATTTTTCAAAATTTTTAATTTTTGAAACTTTATTAAACGCTTGTTTTTCATGTTTTAAGTGTTTTTAGAATTGGAGTTTTATTTTAAAAATTTAACCTTATTTTTGAAAATATATTTTTAGAAATACTAGACCAAATAAGTATTCAATATTTTGCAAAACTGAAAATAGTTTGAAAATAGCAAATCAAACGCACCGCTTAGCTATAAAATGGGCCACAGCCTACCAAGCCCTCCAACATGTTCAATAAAATAGAAATCCTTCAAGTTCATGTTTTCACGTTTTCACGGCATCAATTACCTAGCTCTTCATTGAGATTCTTATAATCAAACTTCGTAATTCCTCACATGAATATCGTTGTGATGCATCTCATTTCCACTTTGCATTCAAACCTTAAAATACATGCTCCGTAAATAACTAAGACATAACTAAGAAAACAACAAAACGGACTTATTTACATTCTGCTGTCTAAATGCAAGAAAGATTGCCTTGAACTTGCAAGAGCAAGACGGATTGAAGGATGAAACCAAGATGTCAAATTAAGATTCCACATAGGAATGAAGACCATCAGACACTGATTCTGAGGATTCAGAAACAGTCCAAGATAGAAATTGAATAACATGATGAGTGATGACGTGGGAGACCTTTCTGATGAGTAGTGTCAAATAGAAACTACCAAGGGGCTAAATGACTCTCAAAAGTCAGATCCGAAACAAGACAAACTGCTATTATCAGAGATTTGTCCGAACAATGGAAATAAACATAACATTAGTTAACATTAGTCAGCATGTTAGTTAGGACCACCTATTATGAAAATCCTCTTTGATATTTCTGCTAGTACGTGGAGAGAGAATGGCACAACCCCCACCCCCCCTCCCCCCGGCCCAAAAAATAAAATAATAATAATAATAAACCAATAGTTAATAAAACAAACAAGGGATAAAATACGAAATGTTCCACATAGTATTTCAAAATTAAAGTCATTGTATTTAATTCCATTTTCACCTTATTTTTTTTGAAAGGCCTTTTTCACCTTATTTATTTATAATTTAATTCAGAAGTAATCCACTGAGGTCCATGATAAGTTTAACTTAATTGACATTGTGTTAGGTTGTTCAACTCAAGTGTATGAAGTATTGAACAATCTATAATTTCAAAAACAATAAAATGGAATAAGTTTCAAGTACCATGTTTGTTCCAGCACGCTGCACCCTCTAATTGCACTTCCTAAAAGAATACTCCTCATTTTTTGCTTAATTTGTCTTTTGAAGGTTTGGCACTTACTGCCCAATCTGCAAAATAGTGTCAATAAGATGATTTACTGTGACTGCAAAATCATAATCAGAGTAAAGAATGAAAACTACAACATAATTCACGCAATCGCCAGAAATGAACATACATGAATCTCGAGTAGAGTGTTACAATTTGCAGTTTTCTGAAGAGCCTTTTAAGTGTAATATTCTCAAGTTAGCACCCTACAACACATAGCAAGAGGCTTAAAGAAGTAGGTGCATTTTTGTGGCTTTTGAATCAATCTTGACCCCTTCTAGAAGGGATCTGTGACAATGAACTCTAAAATTGTTGTGTACTCTCAACAGAATATGTTTTAGGTCAGTTCACAAAGAAGAATGTCGTTTTGAAATTAAATATATTTCTATAGGGAACAAAAGACATCAATCTGCAAAGAGTAAGTTAAGTGCTTTCTCCATCCTAACTTCATCGTTGAGCAACTTCCCGTCAAACTCTTTCCTTTCTCATCCACTATTCAATTGGAAAAGGAAAAAATAACAATGGGTTAAGTTGTATTTTCTTCGAAGAGCAGATTATCACTTCTTTTCCATCAAGAAATAGCAAAGATGACCAGTTGACGTTCAAACCAATAACATCATCAGAATGCATGTCATTTGAAAACTGGTTGGCACAAGTCACCCTTGGGATTACTCTACATCACAATTAGGCTATTGATAACTGCATTTTATGCACTTATTGGGGCTTCTATTCTTATTTATCGCTAGATTGAGTGAATATTTTCTTAATTTAGATTAAATTATGTGAATTATAGGTAAAATCCAGATAGGACAAGTTTATATTGAAATTAGATTGAAGTTGTACAAAATTGAAGAATTGATAACCAAAATAATCAAGACTTAAAGTTAAGAACCTGTCATGCAAATAAAAAAGACCTGAGATGCACAAGAAATTAATATGGAGGACCAAAGAGCACGAAATTGGAAGAAATTTCAGTTTTTGTTGCTTTCCTAATTTCACTCAAATTCCACATGGAACATATTTTAGAACTCTTTTTAAAGTAATTCTAGATTTCTATATATAGTTTTCATTATTCTTTTATATAGGACACAATTTTAGAGATAAAAACGCGGAACATCAAGATTAAAGGGCAAAAAGCTAGGATTTGAAGATTTTGGGATTACGAAAGATTCTTGATGCAAAATCCAATTCTTTCATTCATCAAGATTTCAAAATCGACTATGAACTCTATTCCTTTTTATTGTTTTTCTTTCATTAGTATGAGTAGCTAAATTCATAGTTAGGGCAAACACTGTAATTTACGTGTGACCCTTCAAGATTCTAGTAGTTTAAATTTTATGTGCTGATTTTAAGGAATTTAACCCACTAATTCAATGATATGTGAATTTGTAACAAAACCAGAGGTAAATTATAGAATTATATCAAATAATAAAATCTGATAATTTGAATTTTATGATTATTATGGTCATTACATGGGTTCTTAGAGGTTTCATGCATATAATTAAGGCTTATTTCGACTCACATAGAGATATGATAAATTGACTTAGTTAAATAAAATCAACTTTAACTCGAGAGAGGTAAATTATTAAGAAGAATTCGATCGAACGCTACAATAGCTATGAATTTTTATAAGAGAATTAAAGGTGATCACTAGACGAAATTATAAGTCCTAACATCCACATTCATACTTTAAAACTTGAATTTGATTAATTGTGTCCCTCGGATATATTTAGATTGATTAGATAATTGAAATAGGTTATAGTCTACATGCCCTCTTAACATGTTAAATCAAATATAAATCCTGCAATTTAACTTGTTTTCACTTTTCATCCCATTAATTACGTAGCCATCCAATGAGTGCTTCCTTAAGTGTATGTCAAAGTGATGCAAGTCTCATTTCCTCTTGCATTCAAATCTTAAAGTGCATGCTTTGTTAAGACCATTAACCCTTTTAAGTGACCTAGTGTAATGACCCAAGCATTTGTGCCAAAACCATTATATCACACGTACAGTTTGATTTGGAAGAGTCTAAACCCATCTTAGATTTCTTATAAAGCAAAGGTCTTGAGTTCGAGTTCTAAGAGACGTGACAGAAATTCGTGAGAGATAAGATGGGTATAGGCTCTCCCAAAGCAGACAATACGTATGATATAATATTTTGGACATAGATACTCGGATCGTTAAAAAAATGCACATTTTTTTAACAAAACATGCGTGTTTCTTATAAAGACCCGAGCCTCCGTGCCCAAGCCGCTTTATCATATGTACTGTCCGCTATAGGAAAGCCTAAACTTGTCTTTATCCCTCACAACTTTTTGTTGCATCCCTCAAGATTCGAATCCAAAATTTCTGCTTTATGAGAGGCTTGAGTTGAATCCTAATATCAATTGAATAAGGGTGAATTCAGTATTTATTGAGCAAGAAGTGGATTCACCATCATTTCACATTCGTTCTCAATCTGGCTGCTTGTCTAATAGGCCAACGGAAAATTCCCAATAACAGTCGTTTGCTGAGCACGAGGTCGAATCACAATCATTCAACATTCATTCTCAATTTGGCTTCTTGTTTAACGAGCCAATGAAAATTCACAGTAATAGTCCTTAAGCACATGTTTAGTGGTCATCAATTTTTCGAGAAACTAAAAACTTTGCCCATCAATAAACATGTGTGGCTATGTTAGTTTAACAATAAGTTTTTCATTTTCTTTTCGATTTTTGTCTGCAATAATTAGTTTGCAAGACAACATAACTAGATTGTACTTGTGCAGATAGCGAGTAAATGCATTTGATAGAGAAATTAAGATTCGAAGGTAACGAAATAAAGAAAGTAAAAAGAATCTCTAGAATTAATGGTCAATCGAGAACCTGTTAAGCGTATCCAATTCCAACCTCAATTGAACAACTTCATGCCAATATCTGCCATCGTCCCCATTATTGGCTACTTCATTTTTGCTTTAAACTGTAATCCATCAATCTCCTTGTACCAGTTTTTTGCTTTGCTTTCCTGTTCTTGCTATCCATCAGTCTCCTTGATAACAACACACTATTGTATGACCCCATTATGCAACCCTGCTTCGCGCCTTGTCCAAATTGAAAGCCCATAACAGCATTATTGGAAATCTACAGTGCAATACTATGTAATCCACCTGCAATCTTCGGAACTACGATAAATTATTGTCACCATTTATGGGAAACTGATTGTAAAGAAGATGAAACCAAATAACTGATGAATAAATTGGCTTCTATTCGCGACTAAATCACCATCACCATTCAAATAATTGACCCAATGATCAATCAAACAGTGGACAGATGCCAGTGATAGGGAGAGAGATTTGATGTATTGATGTGGAGTACAATTTATGAATATTGGCCCCCCTTTGTACAATGAAACACTGTTTGATACAAATATCCAGTTGTCTCGACTTATTAAACCTTTAAAGAACATGCAAGAAATGAAATTAGCTGACAATATTAATGCAAAACTAGAAAGTCTGAAGCACCTCACATTTTTAAGGTAGGTAGTTTAGATTTTTCTCATTGGCATTACAATCTACATACTTTTGCATTATTTTTCTTATAGCATAATTCAACTCAAGAAGCACAATAAACACAAGATAAGAGCAATGTTGGATAATATCATGATTATCATCTTTGGAACCAAGTCAAAAGGCAGACCTTTGAATTTAAATAGAAAGAAAATGTGTAAAGAAAAGTTACAAAAGGCAACTGACCATCAGGGCTAAAAGAAAAAGTTTAAGCAATGCAAGGAAGTAACTGATGTAGTGATATATCCATGCAAAGTTGAATACAAAAAGTTATCTTCGTCATACATTAAGCATAACTCCCAAAAGTACCTAGATGGAAAGTAATCAGAGATGAAATTGAATTGAAACAAGAAAAACAAAAAGGGGAACAGTTGAAAAAAAGACAAGAAACAAGAATCAAATATGTCACTTCACTTGTATCATTTAGTTGGTCATGAATGTCATCACGGTTTGAAATACATGAATTAAAAATATCTTAATTTTGCTTCAGTGTGGACCTACCTTTTCAATTGTCTTCTCTTTCTAAATGGTGCAGCCTCTTTGTGAGAAGTTAGCATTTAATCAAAATACTAAACTCTTCATATATCAGCAGCTTCTGCCACAAAATGGTAATGAATAAACCCAAAGGTTCATATTTCTCATCCATGGTTCCCATGCAACAGAAACTCCATTATCCAACAATCATATCTGGTGGCCAAGATCCATTGATTTCATTTATGCCACGAATCAAAAAAGAAAATGGATCGTTGAAAAGAGCAGGATTTTTGACAGCATAAAGTATAAAAGGAAAAACGAAAATATAAGGTTCCGTGGCATCTAGAGAAGGCGGAGTACATAAAATTGTCCCTGCCAGCATAGAAGGCTGTTTCTGACTTTCTGTGACTTGAGACCATGATACTTGGGTTGCAGATGTTGAGCAATTGCCCAAGGCTTCCCATTTAAAGTACACATTACATCATTAACATATAAGGATCGCTGTATTTGTAATCAAGCTCAAAAGCATGCTACAAGTAGGTTGTTGCCAAATATTCTTGAGCGTGCAGATTTAACATTAACACAAGGAGTGTGCTTCTCTCTTAGATGTACAAAATAGACCAATTTATCATTTCAACTGCAAGAATCCCATGAATGGAAACAAACATGTTACTTCATCAGGATGCGCGTCCATTTTCATCACTAGATCCCCTGCAGTGCCCGATCCAATGAAATCAGACTGAAGGTCAGGCATTCAAATAATTATGAGACAGCAACGGACATTCTAGGCCCTGGCAAAAGGCTGAGGATGAGAAAAAATCAGAGTAGCCTCTTCAAACTTTTTTCCTTGATAAGCGATTCAGATGGCAGATTAAATAAGTACGCGATTTTTTTACCCAACCAATCATCTCCTGAAACGATGTCGAAATTGTTTGCTTAAGCTCCCAACAAGTGAAGTATATGAAGCATAGTCAAGAACAAGACCTTTTGCGCTACGCAGCTTATCAACATCCTCTCGGTTTCCATACGTACAGTGCCCTTCCAGTAGGATGTTATATGTAATGTCATCAGGAAAAATTCCTAGATTAAGCATTGCATTTAGGAGCATATCCGCATTTTTCATCTGTCCTTGTTTGCAATAACCATTCATAAGCACGTTATAAGTGACAACTCCTGGTTTATGTCCATCACTCTGCATCTCCTTAAGCAACTTCAAACCTTTTCTCACATCACCTTTCCTACAAAACCCATCTATGATCATTGTATATGTTGCATCATTAGGCCTCAAACCAACAGTCACCATTTCTCTCAACATTCTTTCTGCATCAACCACTTGCCCTTCCCGACATAAACCAGAAATAAGGGCTGTGTAAGCCACATTATCAAGCGCAATACTTTCCTTAATCATTTCTTCCCTAATCTCAAACGCCTTTTCCAAATTTCCCTCCTTACAATATCCATCAATAAGAGTAGTGTATGTTATTTTGTCAGGCTTCAAACCCTTCCGAGTCATCTGATCAACAAGGTCCCATGCTCCCGTCAAATCATCGTTCTTGCAAAGCCCATCGATAAGAGTATTATACGTGATCAAGTCGGGTTCCAAGCCTTGTCCCAACATTTGTTGATAAATTTCCATGGCCAAATCAATCCTCCCATTCTTGCAATGCCCATTAATCAATGTAGTGAAAGTAACATCATTCGGAACCAATCCTTTGCCAAACATTTCGTTGAACAACTCGTTTGCATCATCCATTCTGTTTTCCCTACACAACCCATTAATCAAGATACTGTAAGTATAAACATCAGGAAGAACTCCACTCCCCTCCATTGCATTCTTCAGCCTGAACCCCTCATCCAAATCACCCAACCTCACGTAACCATTCATCAAAGTATTGAAACTAACAACACTAGGCCTCAAACCCCATTTCCTGATTTCATCAAAAATCGACTGTGCTACCCTCATTTCCCCTTCTTTACAAAATTTGTGCATCAAAATATTGAAAAAATACAAACTTGCAGGATATCCACATTCCAAAATCTCCTTATGAAATTCCCAAGCCAACTTGAAAGACTTCAATTTCATTAAATGTTCGAGAATATTTTTACAAGCATCAAATGCAACACGGATTTTATGCTTTTTAGACAACCTAAAACATTGGATAGCATCGGATACAAAATCTGATTCTAGATAAGCACTGATAAGGCTATCGAAAACATAAAGATCAGATCTTTGGGTACCTTTGGTTTCAAGAATTGTTGCAAAAACAACAGAAGCTGACTCTTTCCCCTTTCTTGAAACGATGGTTTGGAGCAAACTTTTCGCTTCCGGGAGCATTTGGTGGGTGCAAAGAAAGTGAATCATGGTGCAGTAAGAGTGGAGGTTGTGGCGGAAAGTGGAGTGACTGTGAGAGGAAAGCCATGAGAAGAAATAAAAGAGAGAGTTGGGAGAAAGTGAGTGCGGGTTTAGGCTGATTAGGCTGATGATATGTTGGGGTTTAAGAGAAGGGAGGAGGTGTTTAAGCGAGGCTTGGAGCGGTTTTGTTGAGCAGTTTTTGATTGATTCAGACACAGTAGTGAGGATGGGGTCTGGGTCTCGGATTTGGGGGCGGGTCCGGAGGCGGGATGGTGGCGTATTATAGCTGGCGGTTGTGGAAAAGTTGCGGTGAAATTGAAGAGGGAAGATTTGGGTTGACGTTCTTGAAATGCCCATACGCCCTTCTCCGAAAAATTTCCTCGAGTTTCGTCTGTACGCACTTAGAAAATTGAAGTGTTACCACCACCAGGCTTCTTCTACAGAGAAAGATAAAAATTACTAAAATAAATTAACGATAAAAAAAAACACACACCCACACACACACAAATATTCTTTCAATTACAAAAGAAAATGTCATTGTAACTCAATTTAAATTAACGATTCTCTTTCATCGAAATATTTCCTGCAACTCTAAAGCCTTGCTAAAATGTATTTTGCTCATACGTGTCCTCAATACTCACTCAATATAGACACCTCTTGAAAAGTCATTAGATGCCAACATATCAATATTTTGAATCAATAAGAACTTTTTGTACTTTCTTGTAGTTTGTTAGTTTGGTTTTCATTATTTTGAGTTTCGTTTATAATTATAATGCTATGCTGGATTATTTTAGCTCATTTCGATTGATAGATAATTATTGGATAGATTTGTTATTTTTATGAGCAGATTTATAGGAAAGAATGTAGTGCATGCATTGTTAAACATACCGTCTTGTTAATCAATCGTTTGTTTACATAGGGTCTTTAGTCGATTAAATAACCGTCTAGTTTTGAAGCATACTTAGCTAACTTTTTATTAATTTTATATTTAAAATGAAGATATGAATACCAACTCTTCGGTTTGGATGTTTTGAAACAAGTGATGAAGTAGACAATGATGTGGATGGTTTTTGGTACAAAATGAAGATAGCTAGAGAAGATGACATAGTTGCTTCGGAGACAATTGCTACAGATCGAGATCTCATTATGTAATAGAATACTCAAAGCAAATATAAAAAAATAAGTGCATGAAATACAAGACGCACTAAAATCCTAATTACGCCTAAGATACTCAACTAGGGACTTAGATTTCTGATGATGGTTATTAACTTTAGTTGAAACTTAAAGGTTGAGATTTTATATCTAGGGAAAATCATCACAAATTGAATTAATGACTTTTATTGGTTAAATTCTACTGAACTTGAGAGGAAAAGGAATGAGTGATTAGAATTCAACCATTAGCATAATTACCCTAGGTGTGAGAATGGAGAACAAGTTTGCGGGTGTACATCTTTAAAAAGAGAGAAAATATTTGACCTTTGCAAGTCGAAAAATAACCAAAAATTTAGAGTTTATAGTGATTGAACTGATTATGTACACACACATATATTGATCTAACATTAGATAAGTGGAAGAATTGATTTTCATAGCATATCTTGGAAGCCTATGTATAGTTAAACATGAGGCAAAATGACAAGCTTTCTAGCTATGTTAGTTTTATTTTATTTGTCCGTATTAAGTAGCTAATTTTGTTTGAAATGGACAAATATTCAAGTTTTGGGTAATTGATAAGTGTGATTTTTATATTTGTTCTGGTCTTTGGAAGTCAATTTCATTGATTCATTACTTAATTTAATTTAATTAAATATCGATTGTTGTAGGATTCGATGTTGGAAGGAATGATAAAAAAAAAAGTGAAAATTGGCCCAAAATAAAGAAGAATAATTATAAAAAGTTTAGGGACTAAATGACAAATCTTTGAAACTTGATTCGGACCAAGGGTGGAAAATTGAAGATAGTAGGGATTAAACTGGACAAAAATGGAAGTTGAAGGACTCATGGAAAATGCAGAAGGGACCCGAGCAAAAAAGAAGAAGAAATCAAGGACAAAAGTGAAACAAAATAGAAGTCTACACCTTGCGATCGCATAATGTGTACTCCTTGATTACAAAGTCCTTCTATTGGATCCTACAAGCATAGAAGTTTAACCATGTGATGGCAGGGTTCATCTCGACAAAAAATATTCTGTTTCTTTTTCAACTTAAACTATTTTTAAAATGTATTTCAGATTAGTTTTTAACCTACTTTTGTGGCCAAATTTCGAACCAAGCTTTAAAGAGAGAATAAAAGGTAAGATAAAAGAATACATGTTTGTACATGTAAATTGAAGATTATTGCTTTTGAGTGAAGAAGAAGACTCGAGGAGATCATTCAAGAAGGATAACACGATTTTTCCTCTTTCTCTTTCTACAATCAAAATCTAGGTGATGTCTCAATATTCTAACATGTATTTTTCTAACTTTATGATGTTCGGCTAAATTTCTAGTCATTAGGAAAAAAATGAACCCTATGTTTTGATGTTTTAGTTCAATTTTGAAACTTTGACATTTGATGCTTGTGTATCTTGAATGGCTATTATATGATTAATGCTTTCAATTACATAGCTAATAATTAAATTGAATTATTATCTTTATTTTATTCGAGAGAAATTATAAAGATTTGAGCAATTGATAATAATTATTGTCGAGTTCGATATAGGATAGAGATATACATATATACCTTGCATGATCAATTAAATGTCAAGTGATTAAATACATCTGCACATATTCGTGATCTTCATAGAAATATTGTAGGTTCACATGTGAGTATACGTTTAATATTGATTGAGAGAGATTACTAAATAAATTAGGTACATTGATCATCAGTCAAACAAATCTTTTCATTGTCCTCTATTGGTATTAACACGGGATTAATAAAGGGGATACAGAATTCTAGTATTAGAGTTTATAAACGTGTCTTAGTTATTCAATATTTTAATTTATAGATAATTCTAGGTTGATTTAGTTAATTCCAAACAATCATATTTGTGCTATTCATTTAAAGTTAATATTAATCAATATCGAGTTAAATATATGATCCTCGTGAAAACTATACTTTATTATATTTTATTACTTGATTACGATATTATACACGTACTAAATTTTAGCGATCAATATTTTGCAAGATTTTTTTTTTGATAATCGTAGATGTTTTGGCCAGCTTGCGCGCACCTCGACTAATCTCACGGAACCCTGCAGTTTACAGTTGTTTCTCACCTCAGTGGTCCTGAGGGAACTCGAACTGGTGATCATTGGAGAGCAAATCCAAAGCTTGACCAATTGAGTTACCCCTCAAGATTTTTTGCAAGATTTTTAAACACAAGAAAAAATACATCTGAACTTTCTTAAACTTAATAAGTCAATCTTTAACCCTTGTTTGGTACCCATTATTTTCAAAATACATTTTTCACTTTCTTATTTTCAATTACACATTTTTCAATAAAATAATATTACACGTAAATCCAAAATCTTTCCTTATTTTTTAATCAT
>CAIGRQ010048278.1:0-11120 GCA_903798375.1 Fraxinus sp. D2006-0159
AGCCACTGTTTGGTACACATGAAAATTTTTATTTTTATTTTTATTTTTTTACTCATTTTCAATCACACGTTTTTCAATAAAATAATATTTTAAATCACATCAATAACTTTTCTTTCTTTTTCAACCACACATTCTCCATCAATCTATTATTTCAAAATATATTATTCCAAAATAATGTGGTTTAAACACACCGTAATGTGTATCAAATCGGGGCTGAATAAAGATGGTAAAATTTCTCACCTCGACCTGCTCGAATGGTAAACAAGGCGGGATAGGGATCCTGGTCTTGTCCTGAATTTCCTAATCTCATCTAAAAACTTTTTATCTTATTTTTACATTTTCAATTTAAATTGTATATAAAAATAGATAATATTATGTGAAATAATTAATTAATTAATTAAATGAGATAAAAAATGGAGATTTTTTAAATCCGGTACTGTCCGTGTCTCGCCACTCTAAAATTCTTAACAAGCCTAGAATGATGATGCGCGTGCGCCTCCCGTGGCCATCCCTAAATTTGGGAAATACATAGATGATGAAGTTGTAAATTTTGAAAAATAATGTGGTTGAAACACACCTTAATGTGTATCAAATCGGGGCTGAATAAAGATGGTAAAATTTCTCACCTCGACCTGCTCGAATGGTAAACAAGGCGGGATAGGGAACCTGGTCTTGTCCTGAATTTCCTAATCTCATCTAAAAACTTTTTATCTTATTTTTACATTTTCAATTTAAATTGTATATAAAAATAGATAATATTATGTGAAATCATTAATTAATTAATTAAATGAGATAAAAAATGGAGATTTTTTAAATCCGGTACTGTCCGTGTCTCGCCACTCTAAAATTCTTAACAAGCCTAGAATGATGATGCGCCTCCCGTGGCCATCCCTAAATTTGGGAAATAGATAGATGATGAAGTTGTAAATTTTGAAAACCAAATGAAGTTCAGTGGCTCAACTGAAATGAAATTGAAATTTAGCAACTTAGTTGAGATAAATTGAAGTTTATTAGCTCAATTGAGATTTCGTTTTGCGAAAATTGGTGGATAAAAATGTTTTTCAAGAATGTGCAACTGTAAAATAGCATGAAGACCTGTCTTGTTTGCTAAGAAATCCAACTCTTGAACTCCGTATTTAATCTGCGTAAACAAAATCTCAGGAATACAGAGAAGACCCAAGTTAAAAGAAAATATCTGGCATGGAAAGACTACAAAGAATGTTCGCCGGAACCCGCGGTTCCCTCGGACACCCGCCACAGGACTCGCCAACTCTTGATTCCTCCGAACAAGTCTACATATCTTCTCTTGCCCTCCTTAAAATGCTCTAACACGGTAAATATATTGTTTTAGAATTAAACACATCTGCATGAGTCGATGTAAAGTATTGTCTGAGATTTTCATTGCGTGCATTGTTGGAATACGGTTTATTTGATGTGTGGATACATATACAAACACATCTGTGCATGTCGATATGATGTTTTATTGCTTTTATTGATAGAATTAAGGTTTACTTGATGTGTGTATATATAATGATAGGAAGCCGGAAGGGCAGGGGTGCCTATGGAAGTGATGGGGCTTATGCAGTAATGCTAGGGGAGTTTGTGGATGAATATACAGTTCGAGTGGTGAATGTTTTCGGGATGCCACAGAGTGGGACAGGAGTTAGCGTGGAGGCTGTGGATCATGTCTTCCAGACCAATATGCTTGATATGCTAAAGCAAACTGGCAGGTATAATTTATTTCTCTTCTGATTGAAAATTTTGGGGCTTTCTTGCTTAAGATAGGTGGTGCTCGTTCTGTTAGGTTTTGATACTTTTGAAGATGTTTGAAGGAAATTGAATGTTTTGGAATTTTTTTTTTCTCCAGATAAGAATGTGATGATTAGGCAATGAATAAAGAGAACTAGCTGCGATGGTATACTTAGTAATTAAACCATTAAAAAATTAGAATAAAGTTTCCAACTTTTGTGTTTTCTTTGAAATCCTTGACTATAAATCCCCAATCCTGCCAAAGAAAAATGTGTAAAAAAGAAAGAAATAGAATAAATAATTGGAAATTGGAAAAAAATCTTGATTCTTCTGTGTTCTTTTTTTTTGGAACAAGAGCTTGCACAAGCACATTATAGAAAATGCAAAAGACAAGCGGGTTTATTAGTAAGCAGCAGAGTTTTCTAGGTGAATGGAAACTAATTAAAGTTTCTTGGAGCCCTATGAACCTTTCATATTCAAGTAAACTAAAAGTAGTTGTGGATGCTGAACTGGCAGTTCTAAGCTTGCTAATTCTACCACATGAGAATTTTTATCACTATTTTCAAATTAACCAGCATTTGCATTTTCTGATGTCATTTTTTGTAAGCAAGTCAAGCGACTATCTTTATTATATTTTTGTTTCTCGATAGGTTTTGCAGCGCATATTTTTAAATAGTATTAAGCTGCGCCTGCGCGGTTAGATCAGTATTCCCATAACTTGCATTTTCTAAGATCATTCAATGAACAATGGTATTCTTGAAAAGACTGTGCTGTTAATGGGTTTGAGGTGGTTCTATTTGTTTAGTTTGAATTAGTGTTAAAACTGGTGACTTAAAAGTTTCTTACAGGGACTAGGAATTGCTATATTATCCACCCTTCTTTCAATTAACTGAATTTCTAGTAGAATATCTTTATACTGATGCTGGTTTTTGTTATTACTGTTACTATGTCATGTCCTTTCTTCTCTTACATTACTTAAATTCAGCAAGTTTTGTTTGCTGTTGGTTGCAGACCCGAGATGGTGGTTGGTTGGTATCATTCACATCCAGGTTTTGGGTGTTGGCATTCTGGCGTTGACATCAATACTCAGCAGGTTGGTACTCCGTCATCATTAATTCTGCACTGCTCCGACTTGTGTTGTTACTTTCTGTATCATTGAATATTTAATCAATATTTACCTGTTCTTGCACTTGGTATTTTTTACATCTTCAGTGTTACAACTTGAATTCGGGACCTCTATTCGAGATCTTAGTGAAACACTGGATATCTTATCTCACGTCTGCTTTTCATGCAAAAATATTCCTCAAATTTTCACAGCCCTTTTATTTTGTTTATATCCATTTAAGCAGTCACTCCCATCCTACCCTTTGCCTCTATTTACTGAACCTGGTTATTTACTTTTTATCATTTTTTGGGATTGGCAATATCGTACTGTGGGATTGATTATCAATAATTCCATGATTCTATTAAACCAGAAAAGAAACGTGTGATCCTGTAAAATGTAGGTAATATGTAATTACACATTCAAAGATTTGTCTTGTTGCTATCTATTTTAGCTTTGCTCTGTTAGTCCTGCATTTTGAGTATGTCTAAAATCATGAGGTAAAACTAATAAGAGGAGGCCGAGATTTTGTGAAATTTTTGTTTTTCAATTATCAACCAAATTTTAGTTTTATAACCTAGTGCTTAAGAAGGTATATTCTTTTTACATTTTCGTTTTGTGGTTATATCCATCTTTTTGTGGTTGAGCATTTTATACATTTTTCTCTGCTTTCTTTTGTTAAAAATGATACCATGTCAGATTGATAGCATTTTTAAGTAAATCATAAGGCAACCTGATAGAAGACGTCATGTGTTCTGCCGTATAACCATTATTGGTATCTTTTATATCTATGGTATTATCTAGCTGGCTATTTCAAGAAACCATGTGCTTCTGATGGACATTTTTTTTATTTTACTATATATTATTATCTTCTCTTTTGGTTGGGGGCTGGAGCGGCATTTGATATTGGCAAGTAGGCACAAGGTAGGGTAAGTTGTTGGAAAAAGTAAATATTAGGGGTTTTATCCTCACACTTCTGTTGACACTACTTATTTTGGCTGGAGAAATGAATTTATGGCATACACAGACAGTTGGAAAGTTTGTTACTTCATTTTTCCACTATCAATTGTTTACTGTTCAGTCAATTTTATTTGGATCTGTGTATCTCTAGCGTCCTTGGTTGCCATTTCCTATTGTATGATGTAGAGTCTTGAAGCTTTGAATAAAAGAGCAGTTGCAGTGGTGGTGGATTCCATTCAGTGTGTTAAAGGAAAGGTGGTGATTGATGCCTTCAGACTGATTAACCCCCAAACCATGATGCTTGGCCAAGAGCCAAGATGGACAACGCCCAATCTGGGATATCTGAACAAACCATCCAGCCAAGTAATTGCCAGATATTTAGTTCATTGCTGTTTGATTAATTTTGTTTACTATAGTTTGCAATTTAAAGAGGTGATATGTTTTTCAGCCTTTGATTCATGGTTTGAACCAGCATTATTACTCTATAGCCATAAACTACAGGAAGAATGAAGAAGATACTCCTGAATCTTCACAAGAAGAAATGGACAGATCGATGGACTCTTTAGCGGTTTGACGCCCATTCCAAAACAAATGAGCAGAGTCAGCAGACAGTTCAGTTACGTTGGGATTTGCCCGGCTCTTACTTTTTGTGGTTGCTGTTGGGACTATGTTCTAGCTGGTTTCCATGGAAGTATGAGACAGAGAAATAATTTCTGTTGGCCAGTTTTGATGGTTCCTCCCTAATGTTGCTGGCCTTGAACCAACAGAATTATTGTAAATAATTTGACTTCCAGTTTTCATGTCATGCTTTGAGGTTCACCCTGTGGCATATTCCCCTGAGCCACCTGTTCATAATGGCAAATGCATTAACACTTGTTTGCTGCATCCTTTCTGTATTTGTACTGAAATCGTGTTTTTTTTTTCTTTATTTTCCCTCCTTTTTTAAGCACAGTAGGATATTTGATGATATCTTTCAAATTGCAGTCTGACTCTTTCTAGTGCACTAGTATTAGTGGCACATCTTTTTTCCTGAAATTTCTGACTGTGTTATATTGCAGATCCACCATGTGAGGATGGTGGATTGTGAAATGCAATATTGATGCTTTTAAGTTGCATTCTAGTACCAGTATGGACCTTTCAGAGGCTTGTAGAACTGATTGATGGGAATGATTCTTAGTTAAAATTCAAATCTTCACAATTTGTTATGAGATTATAATTGGCTTTCTGCTGTTGCCTTTTTTTGTTACTCTTAGAGATGAGCTTTGGAAAATAATGGCGGTAGATTAACGCGAGTACTGGTACTTTGGTAAATATTCAGATATCCTTGTGAGAGTATCTACTTGTCGCATAAATGTAGCTTCTTCGTTGTAAAGTACCTACTGAGGATGTTGAATGGACATCGAGGATCCAGGATCCTTAATACTTATCAGGGATTATGTCGTCGAAAACATGACAGCTGTTTGTCTTTTGTATCTAAAGAGGATATCTTTGTGAGGTTCCCATGTTATTAATGGGGTGTAATTAACCAAATAAAACTTTGAAGTTACCATAACATGATTTATTTTCCTTTCTGTTCTAATTGAAGCAAGTCGTAATTTTTGGCATCACTTTTGCAGGAGATGCTTAATTTAGCTTATCATATATAAGAAAGTAGTTCAGGAGGAAGATGAGTTGCCGCCAGAAAAGATAGCTATTGCTAATGTGGGAAGGCAAGACGCAGAGAAGCATCTCAAGGAACATGTCTCGAACTTGATGTCTTCAAACATTATTCAGACATTGGGAACTATGTTGGACACTGTTGTCTTCTAGAGTCAGCATTATGTTTCTTGTGGTGTTAAACTAAAATGTTGACCGGTTGGTTTGCTTCCTCTTGATGTGAACAAGTGTCTTCTTATGTACTCTGAGTAAGCAACTATCTTTGACATGATCTCTTGTTTTTCCATGTTATATCATCCTGATATTTGTCTCTCTATAGAATCCTAATTCAAGGACACAAGGCTCCTTTCTATGCTCAAATTATTTGGTTTCTCCCATTCATGCAGCCTTTGGTAAGGTCCAAAAGAGGGGACACAACATTTGTCTTTAATCAAGGTATTTTAGCAATTGACTAGTCATTCTCATGATGCTCCAACTATCAATTATTTCTGGTCATACCGCCATCCTAAAATATTTTAGTTCATCAAAGGCCAGTTTGGCCTGTTTGGTAGGGATTTTAAAAAGTCAAAATTGGCTTCTGAAATTAAGAAGCTACTTTTAGACTTATTCGGATAATTTTCTAAGAGGAAATTACATCCCAACAGGCTTTTAAAATATACTGTGCAAAACTCAGGTATAAAAGTTTATTAATCATAAATCAGGTAAAAAAAAACTCTTGATGTGAACAAGTGTCTTCTTATGTACTCTGAGTAAGCAACTATCTTTGACATGATCTCTTGTTTTTCCATGTTATATCATCCTGATATTTGTCTCTCTATAGAATCCTAATTCAAGGACACAAGGCTTCTTTCTATGCTCAAATTATTTGGTTTCTCCCATTCATGCAGCCTTTGGTAAGGTCCAAAAGAGGGGACACAACATTTGTCTTTAATCAAGGTATTTTAGCAATTGACTAGTCATTCTCGTGATTCTCCAACTATCAATCATTTCTGGTCATACCGCCATCCAAAAATATTTTAGTTCATCAAAGGCCAGTTTGGCCAGTTTGGTAGGGATTTTAAAAAGTCAAAAGTAGCTTCTGAAATTAAGAAGTTACTTTTAGACTTATTCGGATAATTTTCTAAACGTGTTTATCTGGTTGGAAGAACTTTTAGAAGAAGCTAGCCTAAAGTAGTTTATAAAGAAGCTCTCCTACAAAAATTAAATGTAGGCTCGTCAAAAGAGAAAGGGGTAAACTAAAGTTATTTTGAGCCGCGTTAAGGATCTAGTTGCTTTGGTAGTTCTTGTAATGAAACAACCATCGGTAAAAATGGATTTATAGCTGGTAAAAATTTGTTGACAACAAAACTTGTGTTACCGTGAACTTCTGTTGCATTACAATTGGAAGTTACCCATGTAGGATATATATATATATATATTGATCGTTTTATAAGGGAACTTAAACCAGTTTGAGATGTATGTGGTGTAAAATAACAACAGCCAAAGGAACGAGTGATGTAGAATATGCTTGGTAATAACATTATTATGTGCTGACACAACTGGTAGATGCCTGCACGGTGTAGTTTTTTAAATTGGTACAAATGATAATATGAAAAGAAACTCAAGAATCAACTGACATTCATTCATTTATGGTTTATGAATTCAGCACAGCGCTTGATCAGTTTGATAGCTTTTTCACAGGTTGGATTGATGATGTGAAAGACGTGGTCCTCTGCTTCTGTCTCAAAAGCCATAGCTTGACCTTGCCATTGGCTCTTCACAAGTGACTGGTAATACAATCTCCCTCTATCCCTCAAGATATCATTTTCAGCTGTACACACAAGAATCCTCTTACATGCTAATCCAGCAAGATTTGGAGCTCCATTAACAAACGGGTTGATCCAGGGATCATTGTTGCCTTTATCTGAAGGGCAAACAAATTGCCACCACTTGTCCACCATACCTTTGCGTATTGGATCGTGTGCCTCAGCCCCGATCTGTTCTTCACCCCAGAAGTATGGTTGTATCATAAGAATTCCATCAATCTTGATCCCTGATAGAGACTCGACCGAGCACCCAACCCGGATTGCCATGTGGTGTGATATATTTGCACCAGCACTATCTCCTGCCAAAAACACCCTGCCAAAGTCAACATTTTCCTTTAGCCAATTCTCAGTTCCACCTTCTGAATTGTGGGAAGCCAACCATTGAAGGACAGCCCATGAGTCCTCGTAGGCGGTCGGAAGAGGGTGTTCGGGGGCTTTTCTGTAGTCGACTGAGACAATGACAACCTTAGCCTCGGAGGCTAATATGTTTAACACGCTATGGTACAAGGGATCAGATACTGAAGATATGAAAAATGCTCCACCATGAAAGTAGACCACCAGAGGAAGTCTTTGGTGGTTGGTTGTGAGAGTGGGTCGATAAATCCGGACAGAGATGCCGGTATCGGGTATGACAACTATGTCTTTGGAGGACACTTCGGTTTGATGATCAAAGGTTGCTGGTGCAATTTCCGTTCCTAGGAGTCTCTCTATGGTTCCATCTTTGTACACCCTTAGGAAAGGTGGAACATCATGAATGACCTGACCACTGCTTGAATCCATCTGTGAGAGAGTCTCTTGGCTAAAACTGAGAACCGTTTGCAAGGTTGAAACTGGAACTGTTTGCAAGGTTGAAACTGGAGTAGAGAATAGACAAATAGGCAAAACATGAAAAATATAGGTTGAAGCTCAAGGTCAATGCAAGAGTTGGAGCCATGAATTTGGACCGTAGAATAAGAGAAATACTATGTATGGCATTAATTAATAGGTCAGATGTGGATATCGACATCTGCCAAGCCGCTCTAACATTACTAGCACGATATTGAAACGACTCACTAAAAAGGTGCTGAGTTGACTTTCTATCTAAGGATTTTTGTGGTTACGGAGGTTCCAATTACAGGAGGACCCCCGACTTGTTGATTCCGGTTGAAATTTCTTCCATTATTCTTATTTGAACATTGACCGACAAAAAAAAAATCGAATTCATTGGGCAATTATAAGTTTAACACTCGTATAAAGAATAATGTTGTGTAATGATCACCGTTTTGTATGATAGGTGATGTGCAATGAAATAATGAGGCCTATTAATTAGGATTATCATGCTATTTATTCCACAGTTAGAATAGCATAAATTATGGAATAAATCAATCAAAATCCCCCAATATTATACATACCATTTTTATTTCTTTACCAAATATATTCCAAGAATTATTTGGTTGGTTATAGAATTAAATCAGTGAATGTGAATCCAGCCCATCAAATTCATTTATTATTAATCCTTTGATTCGTTCACAAGCAAATCTTCTTGAAATTATAGCACGGTATGAATTATTGACATGTTCGTCGATTTTGTAGAAGGATATGACAATAATTGCTCTATATAATTGATAAAGATATTTTAAAATCTTTTAATTAAATACTTTTTAAATGAAATGATTAATTATTCAATTATTGGAAGCACGAACAAGATGAGCATGATGCATAATAACATCACTAGAGTCTCCGCGTGGTACAGCTACTTGATGATTGTTTGGTATAGTTTAAAAGATGTTAATAAGTTGATAGCAAAGTCAACCTTTAAGTTTTTTTATTTTTATTTTTGTTGACGTAAGAATCCAAAGTCGCTACCCGTAAGTGCGCACTACATAAATCTCATTCCATGTACACAGGAGAGATGACCGCATTAGGTAATTTAAGTACGACGGACTCTATCAAGGAAGTGTTGGCAGGGGATTCGAAGTCCTGACCTTCGTTTCCGCGTTTACCTGTTCCACCAACTCGATCATCCCCAAAGGGGTAAGTCAACATTTAATTTTGACAATGCATTTCATTGAATTCACAAATTTCATCAAAATTTACTAAATGTTTAATCGAAAATTTTGTCAAACAACCTTTAATTGACTAAGCTGTGAATTTTTAACTATTTTCTTTTCCAAAAAATGAGAATAAAAATAAAAAAATTTGTAAGGTGGGATACAATTATTGGTTTGGAAAAGGTCATCACTTGTCTATTGATGAAGTTAAAAGAAAGGATTAATGGCGGATGATTCTCCATGTACATAATGGATTACATAAGCTTATGTGGAAGAAATCTGACCGTGGATGTGAAGTGTAGAAAAGTCAAAAATTGTAGACTGCCGATAGATGCACAACACCTATCAATTATGTTATGTATTATGTAAATGATTAGGTACTTGTAGCATGGTCCATTAATGGCAATCCCTATTTAGCTTTCATTGGCCGACTTTGAACTTTTACTTGTCAAAGTCGACCTAAATTTCTTTATGGAAAGCACGCACGAAAAATTATAGTATTATAATCAAATAAACGATATTCAATACAAATAGTATATCCACAACATCGACATGTAATGGGAAATCTCACTCTCTCTCTCTCTCTCTTTTACTCAAATTTTAACGAAACATGGGAGGCATATCCCTATTGAAAAAGGCAGCCATTCTTGAAATCAATTCTTTGGCCTTCTCGCAATGCAAATTATGTAAATGAAAAGCATGATCCTCTCCATCTGTTTCATGGATCTCAACCACACCCATCCACCCGCTCCGACCCAATGCCTGAAAATAAACCCAACCTCTATCCTTCAATATATCCTTCTCAGCCACACATACAAGAACCCGCCTACAACCCAAACCCGTCAAGCCCGGCCCACCCTCTGCCAACGGGTTGACCCGTGGATCATCGTTATCTGGATTCGATGGACACACCAATGGCCAAAATCGGTCCACTAATGCCTTCATATCCAGATCCACTGCCTCCGACCCGATTGGATCTGACCCCCAAAAATATGGATGAACCAGTGCAACACCAAGAATGTTCATATTTAGCCCTAAATCTAATTCAGAATTCCCAATTCCAATTGCCAAATTGTGGACTATATTAGCGCCGGCGCTCTCGCCGGACAAAAATATACGTCCAAAATCTGCATAGTTGTTCAACCATTCCTCGGGGCCATCGCCTTTGGAATGCGAAATCACCCATTGAAGTGCAGCCCATGAATCTTCATACGCAATCGGAAGAGGGTGTTCAGGAGCTCTTCTGTAATGAACCGAAACGGCAATAATTTGAGATTCAGCCACAAGCGCATTCATATAGTTATGATAATTAGGAGATGACGGTGTGGATAGAAGAAAACCTCCTCCATGCATGTAAAAAAGAAGAGGGATTTTTTTACTTTTGTTGCTGAGATTGGGGAGAAAAATTCTGACATAAACTTCAGTTTCGGGAACTATATTCGTTACATCTTTAGATGAAACACCGGTTTGAGGATCAGTGCCGGCGGGAATGGAATCAGTACCCAAGAGTCTTTCTATATGGCCATTTTTGTAGGCTCGAATAAATGGGAGGAATTCGTATTCTATTTCGTTGTTGGTTGAAGCCATTTGCAGAGAACAGATTCAATCAAGAAGTGAAGAATTTGAAGGATAACTGGATAACCTGATCTCTCATCCTCACATCACGTTGGTTAATATAGTATGTATTAGAACTAGGAAATGGCTGCAATTGACCAATTCAAAGGTGATAATTTCAAAATGACCTTTGACTTTTAAATAGGTTAAAAAAGAAAGAAAAAAATTAAAAAGTAACATTAGGTAAGTAAAAGTCAAAACTAC
>CAIGRQ010048290.1:0-12776 GCA_903798375.1 Fraxinus sp. D2006-0159
TTCCTGATATCCTATCTTATCAATTTCTTTTTAATCTTTTACGATTCTTTTAATCTTGTATGGTCTTCTTTTAGTTCTAGGTTTTTTATAATTCTTATTAGTCATGGTTTCTTATTAAAATAATTCTTTTAGGACTTGATTGTTCTTTTCTTTATACTAGTGAAGAAAACGGGCAACGCACGTTAGTTGATTATTGTAGACAATATAAAAATGATTTTATTTTGGAATTGTTGTTGGTTGATGATTTCCTTCATCTGATGAAGCATGAAGGAGTTATTTTTCACCAGCAATCAAGTTCCCATTTGATACAACTTAGTAAGCATCCAACAACAATCAAATTCCCATTTAACTTCTGAGACAATTACCCATTTAAATTTAATAAATGATTACTTGTAAAATAACTTTTTGACTGAGCACTAATTTTAAGTTGTAAAATATCACCAATGATTTTAGCGCACAAAAAATCAACCAACAGATTTATACCAAGCATTTTCCAAAATCACAAGGAATTCCAGCTATATATACAGTTAGTAAATTATGTCAAAACAATATTTTATACAAAGAGAACTAACATACTACAATGTTAACATTTAAAACTTGCTCCAAGTAACATGGATGATTCTAACATGCATTCTGATCCAATTGTGCATTTATAATTGCTTAACTTTTTGTCATATAAACCTGTTAATGTTGAATGCATTGTCCCTCCATCTGGTTGGTCCTCAATTTCAATATCTTGTGCAACGCTCTTTCTCATAGACAATATGATGAGAACACCCTAGCTAGGGATAGAATGTTAAGCGGTACAATGGCAAGTCCATGAGTCAAAAGATAGGTGTTAGGGATGCAATTGAAGGTAAAATTAGCTAGCAATGCTATAGGACAACTTGTACAATTGACAAAAATGAGAAGAGGCATCTAGACCATTCCAGAAATTCTTTGGAGTCCTATGAAAAAAACTTGATTTCCAAATGTTCTATGTAAAGAAAGTCTAATTTCTAGAATGTTCCAAGTAAATATATTGTAAAATAATCTTGAAATTAATATCCAAGGTAGGTTAGAATCAATCAACGTCAGCCATTCAAATAAGGTGAGAGTATAAATAGGCTAAGGAGACCTTATTTGTAACCAACCTAAGAGAGCTCGAGCACAACTCATCAAGCAAATAATTAAAAGTGAAAGCATTGTGATTGTCTGGAAAGTATAATATACAAGTCGTATATTTCTCTCTAAATTCTTTCCTACATGACTTGCCTTTTTTTTTCCTTCCTTAACTTATGGAAAGTATTAATATGCTTTCTAGAATGTACTTAATTGGGTATAATTATAATTGAAAAAAAAAATAGATAAATTAAAATGGGAGCAATTTGAGAAACTCAAATGCATCTATTTGACAATAACATGAATAGTTCAAAATTTCACTTTGAATGTGTAAATCCTAATAGAAAATTTGCAGAAGCATAACATTTGAAATGGAAGGCCAAGTTGCGAGTTCATCTTCTACATAAAGCCTTAATTCAGCGTATCACCGTCACAAAATGAAAAAAAATATGCAAAGATGTGTAACGTATAACAGTGAGAAGTATGTGTACAAATAGATAGATATTAAATTAGCCAATGAAAAGATATGCAATGCACATACATGCAAACACGTTATTGTGATAATAAGTTTTACCTGAAAACAACAATCTGAGATAGTGTGTGCCCATACAGGTGTCAAGATGATAGTTGTAGATATATCTATACTGATAAATTTAAGCAGCACTAAAATTCAAAATGTTCATTGAAAAGCAAAATGAAAAAGTGTAATATCTTAAAAAGGCGAAAATTGGAATCTTTGAAATGAAGTCATGGAGGAATAAGTGCAATTAGAAGTTCGAATGTGTGAAGATGGAGAGAAACATTTGAAGTGAAGTTTGTTAAATGATGAAGTTTTTTCATCTCCACCATTCACGGTGATTCGTTTTAAATTGTTCACATAATAAGGAGTTCATAGAAGTAAATCTTATTTTAGAGATCCATTGGCTGCCTTCTGAGTCTTCAAAAGTCCAAAGACCTCAACATTTGAAAATGTGACAGAATAGTCCACAAACACAAAATGATTTCCTCATAATGGAACGTGAATTGCATACTAACGTTGAATAATGTTGAATCCAGGAAAATAACTACATCCAAACTATTGTTTGTTAATACTTTCATTATAATTACTGAATATTTGATAAGTGGACTTGAATTAAACTAACAAATTTTTGTTAAAAATATTTTATGGACAAAAATACTTCAACATACAATATTGAAGCTAAGTAGTGGAGCTGATTTTGTGATGACTGAAGAGAGAAGAAAAGAGAAAAGTTGGCATACGTAATACGTGTGTTATATTAACAATATTTCTTATAGAACCACAAAGATTTCATACGGTAACAATGTTAATTTCTTGTGTGTGTGTGTGTGTGTGTGTGTGTGTGTGTGTGTGTGTGGACTCTGAGAAGCATAAGCTTACTTATACTTACTTAAGAGTGGATCATCAATCATTTTTCCCAGTAACACATAACACTCCGTAAGATAGAAAATTTACTCTTGTCAAGTCCTGTTTGGAAAATGGAAGTCTCTCCATTATTGCATGTCGGTACAAACATACAGAAATAACTTCATGGCTAGAAAATAATAGATGAAAATGAAATACAAAGCCTTGCAAATAAAATTTTAAAATGCCATCATTTATTGCGATGGCCTACCGAAGATATATTGGATAGAAACATAAGTGATATTCACATTATTGTTGATATCTTCAAATTGAATTGTATAACCAACTTTGTCGCCAAACTTGACACTCATCTCTTCAGCAACTCTTGAAGCAATGTCTAAATAGAAAATAACCCTGAGCTTATGACGTCATGTCTAAGATTTGTTCAACGACCTAAGTACATACTAATACTTAAACTAATGTAGAGTCATCAATCTATTCCAATTAATTGTCCACTTTAGTTCTAAATGAGATATCGTAGAAATTATTGTCATCGACTAATTAATTCCCAATTCATCACTGTCTTGTTACCTAGACGATTAGTTGCCATAGAAATCTGCCTCGTCATGAACATTCACCATGTGGCTACCTGGATGATGAATCAGAGCTTGTCTGTGAACAAATAGCGAAGTCAGGGCTCAAGAGTTCATAAAATACAGCATAAATTAGACACTAAACAAGCACTCATAAATATTAGAAACATTAGGTATTTGTTCACTTAAGTTGAGTACACCATTAAAGAATAAGGCATTATTCTTAATGTAATCACCCCTATGTAGCACTAAGAGTATTCAATTATTCCAAAACTAAAGCCACTGCACTGAACATATTCTAACTTAGACATAAACTGCAAGTTAACAACTGGTGAGCATAACAATAAAATTCATTTCTGAACATAAAAAAATCACTTGTATAAAAACTCAAGCCTTTGGCATTTGTCTTAATCAATTAAACTACTGTACATGTTTAAGTTGGCCAAATTACCCAACAAGCGATAACTTTTTTTACTGTTATGTAGACAACCTTAAATTTCCTTAACAATAACTTTATTCATTTGAGATAAAATATAAATGCCAATAAGTATGAGCACAACCTCTAGAAATAAACACCCAACACTACAATTGTGTTATTTCATGAACTTGCAAATACAACAGAAGTTTGCTATTAAATAAAGCAAGCCCACAGATCAAATTTCTCAAAATAACACACTTAACTAAAACCCACATGAATTGCAAGAAAAAAAAAATCAAAACGAAAATGCCGAGAACCCAGATGCAAAGAACTCCACACTTCTGTTAGATGTCGCATAGCAAAAACCCCAAAAATGCAACTCCCAAAAAATGTAAGAGAAATACCTTCTTCCTGTGCGTTGTAATTTGAAGAGGAAAGGGAAAAAATAGGAAAAAAAAATCAAAACGAAAATGCCGAGAACCCAGTTGCGAAGAACTCCACACTTCCATTATATGTCGCATAACAAAAACCCCAAAAATGCAACACCCAAAAAATGTAAGAGAAATACTTTCTTCATGTGTGCTGTAATTTGAAGAGGAAAGGGAAAAAAGAGGGAAAAAAATCAAAACGGAAATGCCGAGAACCTAGATGCGAAAAACTCCACACTTCCTTTATATGTCGCATAACAAAAACCCCAAAAATGCAAGAGAAATACCTTCTTCCCGTGCACTGTAATTTGAAAAGGAAAGGGAAAAAATAGGATGGAAAATGGATTTTTTTTTTCTGTCGATAAGATCGAAAGAGAAGGGAAAGGGAAAATTTAGAGAAAGAAATGAGGAGAGGTGTAAGAATGGCTGATGGTTGATGGTTGCATGAATAAAAGGAAAAAAAATTGAATTTTGACGACGATGGCAAATCGTTACATGTGTCCTGCCTTTAGTTAGCCTCTTTTATTATATAGTGAAGTGATAGTGATTATAATGGCTTAGTTATAAATTTTATATTTAGGGGTATTTTTGGTAGTTTCCTTCCTTTGAATAGTCAAAGGCCAAAAGGAAGAAATGGTGATGTGAAACCAACCAAGAATTGATTTTGGGAACCCACGAACAAGATGAAACCAATCCAAGAAAGCTAGAATTCAGGTAGTTCAAAGATCAACCCGACCCGTATCAAGAATTGAGATTACGTGTAAGAAATTCGACCCGTTGATTATCTGGAACAAGAACCGTAAAGTAGGAACGTCACAAAAGGACTACGAAACCTTTTGATAAGTTCAAGATTATAAGTTTAAACCACCAAAAATATGGAGGGAAAAACTCACAATTTGTATTTTTCTCTCAAAATAATAAAAGTATTGATTTTACAATGAAATAAATCTCCTATTTATACTAATGCTAGAAACCTAATAAAATGTAATTAGGTCATAGAATATTGTCAAAGTTGAAAATAAAATAAAATAGAATCCTAGACTAACAAGGAAATCTCGTGAAAATAGGAAAATCTCGTCAATTTGTTCTCGACATGTTTCTGTGCGACTGCAAACCCAAAAGTATCAGGCGCCCACATAGCCTTGTGCAGAATTTCGTGCCATTTTCGGATTGTACTCATGGACGAAGATTCGACATCCGAGCTGAAAGATATGCCTATTTTAATCCACGCCACTCATTTTCTTTCCAAATATCTTTCAAACCTTGAATCCAACTCGTTTCGGCTTCCGAACCCTTCACGAAACTTGAACATTGGCTTGTTAACTTCACTCATTTGAACTCCATTGGTTGAACCCTTGACTCGTGTGACCCGACCAAGTGATTGTCTGTCCCGAATCATATCGGATGGCCTTGTTTTNTTGAATCCAACTCGTTTCGGCTTCCGAACCCTTCACGAAACTTGAACATTGGCTTGTTAACTTCACTCATTTGAACTCCATTGGTTGAACCCTTGACTCGTGTGACCCGACCAAGTGATTGTCTGTCCCGAATCATATCGGATGGCCTTGTTTTTTAGGCTATTTTCATGTATTTCCCTAATTATTGTGGTTGAAATAGTGAGAAAATGCGACAAAGATGTGCCCATTTTAAGTCCTTTGGCAAGAATGACTTGGATCTAACAAACACTTTCATACAAGATACATAAAAACTGAAAGTTCTGGCATGTTACAATCCCCATTCCAATAAACAATACATTTTAAAATATATGTGAAAGTATTTGCAGTATGTCAAATCAATAACTTATATCTTATTAAGAATCCTCAATACAAGAATAAAAAAGAAGAAACATGATTGCATGGTGCAAACTCTACAGAAAGAATGGTAGAAAGGTCTAATGTAATTTACGTCTTGTTACGATTCACTTTCAATCAAACAAGTAGTAAAAGCAGCATGTGTTGGAGGTCTTAATTTCAAACGAAGCGCTGCCATTAACTTTGACATGCAAGACCAAGTGTCTAGGTCACGTGCTATAGATTCCTCGAAGGTCGTTCCCGTGTCAGACAGTCACGAAATCCAAAACTTGCCTGAATATTTTGAACATCTCGACCCCAAATATAAGGTTTTCAACGACGATAAATGCAGCATTCAAGTCCATTGGGGGCATCTGGATGTATCGAAACTTCCGATCAAGTAAGATACATAAGATCCACTGGGGGCATCTGGATGTACTCGTGAACTCAAGGTGGGAATGGAGTCGTTTTGAGTTGTAATCTAGTATCCCCTCTCTCCTTTCTCTATCATATCTAGGAAGCTTGTCCCTGTCTGAGTAAAAATAGAACGTCCCATTACATATAACACTAGAACATGCCACCCAAAAAACTGATGTAGCCCCTGGATTTCGATCCATTTATTTAATATAGAATCATATATTTCCCTAGAATCTAATGGCTCATCCCAGGACCCAAGGCCTCCCACAGCAATCAATATATCTTTGGTTTTCATTTTTTTTCCCATGATATTGGGCAATAAGCTGTCTAGATTGGTGTCTGAGTGGAAGTCCGAAGATCCTTGTGGACATCTAATATACCACCAACCACCTATCTGTCCTATCCTATCAATTTTCTGATTTCTAATGATTGAACAATCATGACTAATCTCGAAAATTCCTAAAATAGGCAACGATCTAGTGTACTATATATGTATGCTATTGAAATATGAAGCACAAACAAAGGAGCAATGGCCTGGTGATCAGCAAAGAGAAAGCCATTAGCTGAAGCATGACAGTAAAGGGTAGAAACGTCCACTTGAGAAGAGACGTGTTAGAGTTCATTTTCTTGTTATAATTCTATTAGATAATTTTTTTTCTTTTCTACCAAGTTGGTCATTCTTGAAATGATTCTAGATCATTCTTATTTGTTGTATATATTGATTAATGGTGAACGAATTTAATGATTATCATTTTTTCTCAATACAAAATCAAGCTGGGTTTTGTCCTGCATTTTCTTCCATAATCAAAGTGCATTTCATATCCACACTTCTCTTCCATTTTCTTATATGGTATCAGTGCCATTAACTATGGCTGACAATCAAAGTGCCAATGTGGAAACAACAAACCAAAATGTAAACACTGAGCAAAATTCAAACATCCAATCTAATGATCCTACCAATCCCACCAGCCCCTACTATATTGGTGGAAACGACAATTCAGGTGCCATACTAGTCACCTATGTACTCAACAACACCAACTACTATGCTTGGGCAAGATCCATAAAAAGAGCACTTCAAATTAAAAATAAACTTAGGTTTATTGATGGAAGCCTCTCTGAACCAATAGATACTAACAATTTTCTAATGGAACATTGGCTACGGTGCAATGATATAGTGATTGCTTGGCTGCAAAACACTATGCCTATTGATATTAAACCTCGCACGCTCTACGCTGATACTGTTCGTGAACTCTGGCTGGACCTGGAACATCAGTTGGGACAGCAAAATGCCCCACACATCTATGAAGTGAAACAGTCTATTGCTACATTGATGCAGGATGAAGATATTGTAAGTGTGTACTTCTCAAAGTGTAAAACACTCCTTGATGAATTGATGAACTATGAGTCCATTCCCAACTGCACTTGTGGAGGTTTTAAGTCTGTTATTGAGAACCAACAAAGAGATTGGGTAATGAGGTTCTTAATGGGGCTGAATGACTCATATAAGGTAATTAAGGCTCAAATCCTTTTAATCAAGCCTTTTCCTACTTTGAATGAAGTTTATTCTATAGTTCAACAAGAGGAGAAAAGAAGATAGATCTCGATGAACACCTCTGTTCCAGACTCTATGGTACTTGCAGCTAGATGAAGCCCTTATAGTGCAACAAGGCAGGGACAGAGGAAATACTACTGCACTTTCTGTAAGATGCTGGACATTCACTAGGAAGGTGCACTAAGGCCAATCCTAAGAAATCAGTCTGCAGCCATTGTCACATGACAGGACATTCAGTAGACAAATGCTACAAAGTTCATGGATACCCTCCTAGACATAGGTTGTATGGAAAGGGAAATGCCTATGCTAGCCTAGTTTCTTTGCAGGGACAATGATATCCTGATAATAATAATAACCAGGTGACATTCACTCAGGAGTAACATGCCCAAATTCTGGCTCTATTATAGTCACAAAACAGCAAATGCCTTACTAACACAGCCCCTGCAGATACACAACCTTCCAAACTCTGGTATTTCATCTTGCTTATCTGCCCATGGTATCAAAGTTAGTAAAAGCTTTAGCACACCATGGGTGATTGACACAGGAGCAACAAACCATATGGTCTGTTGCACTTCGTTTTATAGCAACCCTCCAATTAAAGTGACTTATTCAGTCTCTCTTCCAAATGGTGATATAGCTAATGTCACACACACAGGGACACTAAAGTCATAGAGAATTTGATCCTGAATAATGTTCTCTGTGTCCCATCTTTCACATTCAATCTCATATCAGTTATAAAATTAACACAAACATCTAATTGCTGTCTAATATTTTTTTTCTGGAATATGCTTTGTGCAGGACCTTTCGACTTTGAAAATGACTGGAATGGGTGAAATGAGGCAGGGATTATACCATTTGATGTGACATCAAGCTTCTTCTACAGCCTTAACAGAAGTCTTCTCCTCCATTTCAAACAAAACTCCTGTGTCTGCAACTATATCTAGCATCAATCAGGATTTTAATCTCTGGCATTATAGGCTGGGACATCCTTCTTACTCTAGATTAGATTTGTTGAATGTTAATTACAATCCTAAGTTTGTTAAAGAACCTTGTTCTGTCTGTCCCTTAGCTAAAATGCATAGATTACCTTTTTCCATTAGTCATCATAAATCCAAGAACGTTTTTGATCTCATACATTGTGATCTTTGGGGACCCTGCACTGAAACCAATTATGATGGATTCAAGTATTTTCTTTCCATAGTTGATGATTTTAGTAGGTGCACTTGGGTCTACATGTTAAAAGCCAAATTAGATGCCACTGCAGCCTTGAAAGGTTTTTTTGCTCTTATTAAAACTCAATTTCAGTCACAGGTTAAGGTAATTAGGATAGACAATGTGGGGGAATTTGAAATGAAGGAATACTATCATAAAAATGGGATTATTCACCAGAAAACGTGTGTCGAAACACCACAACAAAATGCTGTAGTGGAGAGAAAACATCAACACATTCTCAATGTTGCAAGAGCTTTGAAAATTCAAAGTTCCATCCCCATGAAATACTAGAATGACTGTGTCCTTACAGCAGTCTATTTGATAAATAGAACACTTTCACTCTTGCTTGAAAACAAATCTCCATTTGAGCTTTTATTCAAACACAAGCCAAGCTAATTAGAACCTTTGGGTGCCTTGCCTTTGCTACAACACTAGCAAATCACAGAACTAAATTTGAACCAAGAGCCAAGAAATGCATTTTTTTTAGGACACCCTTTTGGAATAAAGGGGTACAAGCTTCTTGATCTTGAATCCAAGAGTCTTCATCTCTAGAAATTTTGTGTTCTATGAAGATCAATTTCCTTACAAGGACTGCAATGCATATGAAAATAGTAACATGAAGCTATCGCAACCTATTTTCAAAAATTTTGAAGCAGAGTACCATATTCATCATTCTCCTATTAATGTCACTGATGAAGTAATAAGAGATAGTAATTCAAGTCATGAACCAAACAACTATGAACCAGACAACTATCCTACAGAGTCACCATCTTATCATAAAGATAGTAATTCAAGTCATGAACCCAACCCTACAGAGTCACCTCTGCCATCGAACTCTCAAAAACTTGACCAAGAGCCTTTTGATAACACCATGAATGATCATCAGGCCACACGAAGATCATTAAGAATCAAGAAGACCCCTACTTATCTTAAGGAGTATATCTGTCAGCAAGCCTCATTTCATCCATCACAGGAGTTGGAAAAGAGCAAAGGTCCTCACATTCCAGGTAAGTTTTTTCCTTTAAGTGCTACCATGTCAAGTCACAGATTGTCAGACAACCACAAAGCTTTCATAACCACACACACTGAACCTAACACATACCAAGAAGCATCTGCCTCACCTGACTGGTGTAAAGCCATGAATGATGAAATTGCTGCTTTAGAGATGAATAACACTTGGGTTGTAACAAATCTTCCCCCTAACAAGAGATATATTAGCTGTAGATGGGTATACAAAGTGAAGTATAAAGCTGATGGTAGTGTTGAAAGATACAAAGCTAGGCTCGTGGCAAAAGGACATATACAGCAAGAAGGTTTGGACTACCATGAGACATTCTCACCGGTGGCAAAGATGGTAACAATCAGGACCTTACTTGCCATTGCAGCTCTAAAGGGATGGTTTTTACATCAATTCGATGTAAATAATGCGTTTTTACATGGGGATCTAGATGAAGAGGTATATATGGATATGCCTCCTAACCATCCTCACGCAGGGAAGTTAAATGTGTGCAGGCTGTTGAAAAATATATATGGGCTCAAGTAAGCATCTAGACAATGGTACTCCAAACTTTTAGCTTTCATCATTAAGCAAGGTTTCACCCAATCAAGGGCAGAATACAACTTATTTACAAGAGCCAATGAGAATTCCTTCACTGCCATCCTTGTCTATGTGGATGACATAATTATAGCCAGCAATGATATGGATATCATCAACTCTCTCAAAGGCCTACTTGACAACAGATTCAAGATCAAAGACTTGGGGACATTAAAATATTTTTTAGGAATTGAAGTAGCAAGGTCTGATAAAGGCATTCACATCAGTCAACGTAAATATGCCTTGGATATTTTATCAGACTCAGGAACATTAGGGCGTGTGCCAACAAAAATTCCTTTAGATCAGAATATGAGAGTGTCTAGAACAGATGGAGAACAACTTGCTGATCCTAGCATGTATAGGAGACTAATTGGGAGATTGTTATATTTAACAATTATAAGACCAGACCTATCATACTTGGTACAACTACTAAGTCAATTCATGAGTGACCCTCATACTCCACATTTAAGTACTGCCAACAAAGTATTAAGATACATAAAGGGTGCACCAGGACAAAGATTTCTATTTCCTACCGATTCAGAACTACAGCTTAACGCTTTTAGTGACTCAGACTGGGAAGCTTGCCCAGGTACATGAAGAAGTATCACAGGGTATTGTGTAATGCTTGGAAGGTCATTGATAACGTGGAAATCAAAGAAGCAAAGTACAGTATCCAGGTCTTCAGCGGAAGCAGAGTATAGGGCAATGGCAAATGCATGCTGTGAACTCACTTGGCTTAGGTACTTGTTCGAGGACTTAAGAATTGAACATCCGCAGGTCGCCATCTTATTCTGTGACAACAAGTCTGTTCTTCACATAGCAACCAACCCAGTTTTTCACGAGAGAACTAACATATTGAGCTAGACTGTCACTTGATAAGGGACAAAATTCAAGAAAGAAGTGTAATTACCAAGCACCTTAGTAGTAACTTTCAGATTGCAGATATCTTAACGAAATCATTAAATCCATCACAGTTTTATCAACACATGAACAAGATGGGAGTAGTTGACATCCACTCTCCATCTTGCGGGGGGATATTGAAATATGAAGCACAAACAAAGGAGCAACGGCCTGATGATCAGCAAAGAGAAAGCCATCAGCTGAAGTATGACAGTAAAAGGTAGAAACGTCCACTTGAGAAGAGACACGTTGGAGTTCATTTTCTTGTTATAGTTCTGTTGTAAATTCTGTTAGATAATTTTTTTCTTTTCTACCAAGTTGGTTATTCTTGAAATGATTCTAGATCATTCATATTTTTGTATATATTGATGTAATGGTGAACGAATGTAATGATTATCATTTTTTCTCAATACAAAATCAAGTTGGGTTTTGTCCTGCATTTTCTTCCATAATCAAAGTGCATTTCATATCCACACTTCTCTTCCATTTTTTTTATAAGCTTTGCTCCACGATGTAGTCGAGAGGCTAAAGACCAAAACTCCTTTGTGCGTCATGAATGAGCTTTTATCCACCTTTTCAGAAGTAGTCAAGCTAAAACGACCTTTGACTATGTAAACATCATCTCGAATGCTAGCGACAGAGAGTTAGAACCTTCCCTTGAGAATTTCAGCATCTATTTTGTGCATTGCTTAAGGGAAACATTCGATGCATCATGCATATATTTCCCATGAGCAATAACCACTTTTAACAACACCGAACAGAAACAACATGGGCTCCTGAATAAGCCTTCAATTCTTATCTACATAAATCAAGGAATTGTGGTCAAAGTTCTTCCATTTCCCACAAACAGGAGAGTATTCACGAGACTTCCGAATTGGATCCTCACCAAGCACATTTCTAGAATGTCATCCTGCATATGCACATTGATGCTACAAGAAATGGAATTGAATTGAAGATGGGCACAATAAATGCAGTTGAAGATCCATATAACCATTATAAACCAAACCAGTTTACAAAATAACTAGCAACAAAGAGACACGAATCTTGGAAGCAAATTCCTCTCCAATATTCGACCATCTCCAATCAATGCTCAATTTTCAGAGCCCATTTCAAGATTCACTCAAAGAAGAATTGGGAACTGCTAAATGATATCCAATCAGCACAAGAAGTCGATTACAGATCAGACATCAAATGGTCATACAAAAATCGAGTCTTTATGGTATGAACGTTAAAAAATTACAAAAAAATCTATTTGTACAGAAATTCAACTCACTGAAATGCAATAGAACAATCACATCGGAGGTGGGTCCCATATAAATCAAATATTGCAAAAAACGCTAGGCCCCACCTGCTTGTGAGTGTTCTGGCCAGCTTCTGTGATATATATTTCTGTACACCCAGCAATGTT
>CAIGRQ010048291.1:0-18742 GCA_903798375.1 Fraxinus sp. D2006-0159
TTTGTTCAAATATTTCTCTCTTTAATGCACTTGAAAGACATTTTATTGATTGCAAAAAGAGAACCTACTTATAGAGGACAATTTGTAAAACTTTATGTAAGCTCAAATGATGGACCAGTCGATTGGTACAAGTTTGGATGCTCGAAATTTAGTCTTTGGTCAAAAAGGTTAGAAGTTAGAGTAGTCAAATTTTTAACCGTTGGATTTTTCAGTCGACTGGATTACCCTATTGGCCCTATTTGGTTCGATCCGAATGTTCTAAAAAACATGAACTATTGAAAAGTTCTTTTAACTAATTTTCAAGATAAATGATGTTTCAAAAATATGATCTAAGTTTAATTATCATTTTAAAAATCACTTTTTATCTTTGATCAAAAACATTTTATGCAAAATGACGATGAAAATAACTTTTAGTGTATAAAATGGTTTTTGATTTTTAATCACTCATTGTTTAACATCAAAGTATTAGTACCTTTATATTTGTTTGTTTTGAAGTTTCGCTCTGAAACTCTTGATCTTGAAAGATTTTGTCTTGAATACGTGACTTTGATCTTGACCTTCTTTGTAAATTTGATTTGTGATGACAATCTTGAGTTTGATCTTTTGATGAATATCGATTGATTTTATTATTGAATATTTTGAAGACTATATTCACTTAAATTCAATTTGATAGTAAACAAGATTAGCTTATTTGTTATAGTCAAAACTTTGAGGTTATAATCAACCATATGTCAACATTATAGACCCGAATTTCATTTTAAAAAAAAAAAATCCAAATTTCGAATTTGATGAAACCTTGCTACATGTAGTGCCATCAATTCTATATCACTGCTTTAGCAGCCATGCAGATTGCTCACCTAGGTGAGCATAGAGCTGTCCAAGTTTGGCTCGCGAACTAAAAGGCAAGTCGCTAGCGAACTGGCGAGCGACTCACACGAGTAATTTACTTTATTATTCAGCTCTCCTGTGTAGTTCATCTCATGCACGGGCCAATCAGTGAATGGCTCATTGACCTCGTTCACTTAATACCCCTAACTAAAATTGATATTTTGGTCTAGTTCCATTACTTTATTTTTGTCCATCCTAATTTAAATTGTTTTTCTATCATCTATGTACCAATAATACTCTATCATTCCCATTTATATACCCTCTATTTGTCAATAATTAAAATTAGATTTTTAGTATATTTTAATAAAAGTTGATGAAATGTGTGGTTGAAAAGTTGTGGACCCCATGAAATATGTAGTTGAAATCTATTGTTAACTTTGATTTAGATTTTAATTTTCACCAAATAGGGTCATAGTTTGGTTTTGTTTTCCACCGGATTAAGAAATTTCATTTAATATTATTGAAAAGGTAATTATATTTCCACCACATACTTTATTTACTACACCAAATTATTATCACACCATAATTAAAATATATTTTTAATAAATACACCACAAGAAATTTACAATTATACTCTTAATCCAATAAAAACTATAAATGAGAAAAAATTCATATTGCTGTGTACTCATAATCCTAATATTACCCCTCATTTTTCTCATCCTTTCCTCCAATTTTGGATTTTTGAAAAAACACAAACTTGGTAGAAAGAAATATTGTTGGCATCGCTTGTTTTGAAATATACATTAATTTAGGATGGCCGTCAAATTGATTTTGCATGTAATGCTGATCTATATCATTCTTTCCTTTGTTTGTGATACTTAGCTTTCATTCTTTCCTGTGTTTGCTCCATTTATAGCGAGCCCCCTGCTCGGCTCGGGCTCGAGCTCGTAAAAAACGAGCCGAGCCAGCGAGAGGACGAGCCGAGCCGGCTCGTTTGCCACCTCTAGGGGGCATACTTTTGATTAGAAGGCTTGACTGTGAACAACCTATAGTTTGTCTCCATTCAGGTCCTTATAGTGGGAGATTTTGTCATTTTGAATAGTAAAGTAATCTAGTTCAATATATAGTTATATCACAATATAGGCAAATGTCCCTCAGAAATTTGTTCATGCTTCTTGTCTATTCATCTATAGTACCATACTTACACAATTACTACGAGTATAGAGTATGCACTGTCTGGTGACATTTTCCCGAAACTCTATAAACAGGACCAGACTATTGGCTTTACCTATCAATAATGATCTATATTTCACTTTTATGTTTTAGTTTTTCAAATGAAATCCTCGAAAATTATCTTTCTGTTTGGAAGTTGGTCCATTTTATATAATTTTGAGTTTATTGTTTTAGATCGAGTCTTCCTGCTACTAGAAGAACTCAAATAAGATACTCTGTTGCTATCAGTTGCTATGGAATGTTATCTGAGCAAGCAATGAACACGGAGAACTGTAGTCTGTAGGCATATACGTAGAAAAAAAAAAATTGGTAAATTTATCGGTTGCATGGTGTCTTCATAAAAATGTTTATGTTAATAATTTTTATAAAATTATGGGTAATTAAGTAATTCCACTTATGGTCATTTAAGTAAATAAAAAATTAATTAAAATTTTGGTGTAACAAGTAAGTTTTCTTGTGGTAATATAATTACCTTATTGAAAAAGTAATTTTTACAAAGAATTTTCCTAATTTACCCTTATTTAATTATCAACAACTAATAGTATTAAAAATAATGGTGATAACTAGGCAAATTACATACTATGAACCACTTAAACTTTACTCCATTCGAGAGAACTATATGTATGTATTTGGATGATTCCAATAATTATGTAAATTAAAATCTACATAATTTCAAGATTAATTGGGAAAATTAGTTATAACTAGATAAATTAAATAATGGTATATTCGTAAACGAACATAATAAAAAATTTCTCAATAAAAGAACGTGACTCTATAAATGGGATAACAAAATAAGGAAAATCAGTATGTATAAATGGGATCAAGGAAGTACACGATTACGAGTCTCATTTTAGTAAATAATAAATTACGTTACCATTTATGGTTGATTAACATTGCCACTATCCACGTGTTCATAGATTCACAATCGTTTCCGTTCTGTTGCACTCTCTTCTTTTAAAAATGCACCAATCCCCATATTTCATTTCTTCCACCGTTGGGCCGTTGGCCACCGTACTGCACTGTCATGAAAGACGCCGCTACCGAACAACAACTGGAACCACCATCAACGCCTCCAAAGTCGTCAAATTCTCCACCAATAACAACAGCCTAACTCTACCCCCCGCTGTGAGCCCTTCAAGCATGGCATCCTTCCCATCCCAAGCTCATCTTCTATGATGGAATATGTTGTTTAACTGTTCAAAAATCAATAAAAGAGTGTGGAATGAAAATGGAACCAAAGGCCTAAAAATTGGCATACACGACTGCATAAGCCAAGAAGGCTTGCGGTCGCATAGGCCTTTGCAGGGATTAAAGGCCATGCCATTGGTTGGTCTATGTGACCGCATAGGTTTGTTCTATAAGATCGCATAGAACAACAATATAGCAATTAGAGGCCCGTTTAATTTGAATTTCTGGTGCATTTTCCAATGTTTTTGGTACCACTTCGTGTAGCCTTGCATGATGGCTATAAATATGTGGTTTATGATCAACCGTTTGACTTCGTTTTTCATGGAAATTGTCCAATAAAATGATAATTTTTTTTTTGCGAATACCATTCGTTTGGCTTTATTTTGCATGAAAATTGTCTATAAAAATGATAAATTTTTTTACCATTATGTCTGGAATTTGTTTCCATTGCCTGAAAAATAAAAAGAGAGAAGAACTTGGAAAATCATTTCCCACAAAAACAAAAGGAAAACATTTTCCCACATTTCCTGGAAATCACGGAAAATTTTGCTATCAAATAATCCATTTTGTGGAAAATGGAAAAAACTTTCCAACTTCCCTAGAAAATATGTTCCATCAAACATAGCCTAAGTTCTTAAGTGTTAATCCTTTTCGAGACTTGATAAATCCTGCAAACCATATGTCAAGATCCCTTTAAGCACCAAGATTCAATCCAGTAGGGGGCAAATATTGTTTGAGGACAACGATATCATTTTCGTGTTTGAGCCTTTTTTTATTGTTCTTTGAAGTTCTTGATTACATTATTTGATTTCTTCTTCAACCCCTTTAAATGGAAATAATATTTTCCATCAATCTCAAGCGATATTTCCGCAATGGAGAATGAAACTACTATGGCGACGATCAAGTTAAAGAATCAAAACCTTGTTCATTTGGATCGCTTTGATGGTACCAACTTCATAAGATGCCAAGATAAATTGAAGTTTCTTCTAACGACGTTGAAGAAATTCTACATCCTTGATCCAGATTGGCACCATTACCGGAACCAACAAATGGAGAAACTGATGTCGTGAGAGTCGAAAGAAAAAAGTGTGAAGAATATGAACTTATATGTCGTGGCCATATTCTCAACGCTTTATCCGATCGGTTGTATGATCTATACACCAAACTTCTTCCGCAAAAGAAATTTGAAATGCTTTGGAAAGTAAATACAAAGCCGAAGAAGAAGAAGAAGGTACCAAAAGGTTCTTAATTTCAAGATATTTTAATTTCAAATTTCTTGATAACATTCCCATTCTTCCCTAAGTTCAAGAGTTACAAGTTCTTGTCAATAAGTTGAAGGCAGTAAAAATAGAGATTCCAGAAACCTTCTAGTGGGAGCAATTATTGTAAAACTCCAAGGTAGTTTCGAGGATATCGGAAGAAAATTATGCATGGTTTCGAGGATTATTCTTTGGACCAATTGCAGAAACACCTTCGCATTGAGAAAGAGTCAAGGGTGAGAGATAAGAGTGAAAACTCTTATAAAGTCATTTCCAAGGGCAATGATGTAGAGAAGACCGAACCTTTAAATAATTCAAACAAGTGAAAGCCTTTAAAGAACTTTAATAAGTTTAAGAAGAAGTCCAAAGGTGGTTATTTTGTATGTGGGAAATCTGAACATTATGCAAAGGATTGTCGACACCGAAAATAAAAAAATTATGAAGGAAATGTGAACTCCATCAAAGAAGACAATATTGTGGTCACCATTAGCGATATTAATGCAATCAAAGGAAAAGTACCTAGTGGGTAGTATGATACATGTGCAACTGTACAGGTATCATATGACAAGTCTTTATTCAAAACATATCATGAAATAGATGGAAATCAAGAGATTCATGTATAAAATGTGTTTATGAGTCCGGTAAACTTGTACTATCTCTAAATAGGAAATTTGTTGGAAATGACTATTCTTGTGAAGGAATGGTCAAACTTTGTACCATTGACAAGTTGATTGATAATAAGTTGTTTTTACTTATATTGTTGATTCATTTACATTATGACATGCTAGATTATGTCACATAAGTAAGAGTACCATGAAAAAATGTTAAAATGTGACTTAATATCATATAATGAAAATGATATATTTAAATTTAAAACATGTGTAGAATCTAAAATGACTAAAAACCTTATCAAAGTGTAAAAAGGAATTCTAGTATTTTAGAATTAATTCATATGGATATATGTGGATTAAACGGCATGTTGACTAGAGGAGAAAATAAATATTTTATTACTTTCATTGATGATTTCACTAGATATACGTATGTTTATTTGTGAAGCATAAACATGAAGCTTTTGATATGTTTAAATGATATAAAAATGAAGTTGAAAATCACCTAAGTAAAAAAATAAAAAAACTCTAAGAAGTGATAGAGGAGGTTAGTACTTTTCTAGTGATTTTAATTCATTTTGTGAACAACAAGACATTATTTATCAATGTTCTGCACCTAGGGCACCCGAACAAAATAGTTTAGCTTAAAGAAAAAATAGAACTTTAGTTGAAATGATAAATGCCATGTTAATTTATGCTAATTTGCCATTTAACTTATGGGGTAAAGCATTGTTGAGTGCATGTAGAATACTAAATATGATTCCTTCCAAATTTACAAAGCTTTCTCCTTACGAATTGTGGAAAGGAAGAAAACCTAACATTGGATACTTTAAAGTGTGGGGGTGTCTTGCTTATTGTAAGAACTCGAATCATAATAGGACTAAATTGGGTACAAGAGGCATTAAATGTGCATTTTTTTGGATATGCTACTAATAGTAAATCATATAGACTATTAAATTTGGAGACCAATGTGATTATTGAATCCAATGTCATGTGTTCTTTAAGAATTCACTATCTTCGAATAATGAATTATGGAAAACTCATAGAGAGATTCTTAACTCTAGTGGAACACAAGATGAAACATCTTCTAGAGATGTTAATAAATCTAGTGAACCTCGAAGGAGTAAAAGAACTCGAATTGAAAAGACTTTAGATCCAGAAGAAATTGACACTCAACTTGTTTCGTTTTACCGAGTAGAAGGAAATGATAAGAATGTTGTAAGAACAATTCATGTTGTTCTGCAAGTGGAAATCGATCCATAAACTTATAAAGAAGCTATGAATTCTCATGATATCATTTTTTGAAAAGATACAATTAAAGATGAAATGGATTCAATTATGTCAAACAATACTTGGGAACTTATCGACTTACCACCCAGATCCAAACCTATTGGATGTAAATGGGTGTTTAAAAGAAAATATAATGTTGTAATACCTTTAAAATTAGATTAGTAGCTAAATGTTATCGACAAAAGGATGAATAGATTATTTTGATACTTATACACCGATAGCTAGAATAACATCCGTTAGGATATTATTTGCATTAGCTTCTATACATGACTTGCATATTCATCAAATGGATGTCAATACGGCATTCTTAAATGGTGATCTCGATGAGGAGATTTATATAGAACAACCTGAAGGGTTTGCTCTACCAGAAAATGAACATAAAGTATACAAGTTAGTAAAATCATTATATGGTTTAAAGCAAGCACCTAAGAAACGACATGAGAAATTTGACTTAGCTATTAAATCATTTGGTTGCAAACATAATAGAGTAGATAAATGCTTGTATTCCAAATTATGTGATAATTGTGTTATACTTATTTGCTTATATGTTGTTGACATATTGATTTTGTGTAATCACATGGATGAAATAAAAGAAACGAAGATGTTTCTATCTTCCACACTTAAGATGAAAGATTTTGGACAAGTGGATACCATTTTAGGTATCAAAGTTACTAAAACTAGTCGGGGTTATCATTGAAGTCAATCACACTATATCGAGAATGTGATAGATAACTTCAAACATTTGAAAATAAAAGAATATAGTATCCCTCTTGATCCAAGTTTAAAACTTATAAAGAATGATGGAAGAGAAATTGAAGTATGCAAGTCCTATAGGAAGTCTTATGTATGCAGTTCAATGCACAAGGCCAAATATAACATTTGTAATTAGTAAACTTAGTAGGTTTACTAGTAATTCGAGCAAGGAACATTGGAAGGTTATGGAAGAGTTTTTGGCTATTTAAAGAAAACAAAAAACTTAGGTCTATAATATTCTAAATTCCCGATTATATTAGAAGGATTTACCAATGCTAGTTAAATTTCTAGCACCGGTGAAAGTAAATCGACTTCGGGTTGGGTATTTACTCTTGGAGGAGGTGTTGTTTCTTGGGAAAAAAAAACAAACAAACAAACATGTATAACACACTCAACTATGAAATTTGAATTTGTAGCACTATCAGAAACTGGGAAAGAAGTCGAGTAGCTTAACGATCTACTTTATGAAATACCTTTGAGATCGAAGAATACATCTTCAATATCTATCATGTGTGATAGTCAAGTTACATTAGTAAAGGCATACAACAAGGTATACAATGGAATGTCTAGACATGAGTTTAAGGCATGACTACATGAGGAAATTACTCAAGAATAGAATAATTTTCCTAAATTAGGTTAAGTCAATAGAAAACTTAGCGGGTTCTTTAACTAAACCTCTAAGTAGAGATTTAGTAAAATCTACTTCGAATAGGATGAGGTTGAAACTCTTAAATCAAAAGATCCACCAATGACAGTAACCCTGCATGTCATTACTTAACAAGTAATTCACAGGTTCAANAACCTCTAAGTAGAGATTTAGTAAAATCTATTTCGAATAGGATAAGGTTGAAACTCTTAAATCAAAAGATCCACCAATGACAGTAACCCTGCATGTCATTACTTAACAAGTAATTCACAGGTTCAAAAGATAAAAACAAGTCATTCGATACGTGGATAGTTTCAGTATTATAACATTCACAGTAACCCTATCATAATTATATAATGATGGTTGTTATTGAAGTGAGGGTTAAACTTTAAGCTCTTAATGAAGTTCAGTACTAAGTACAAGTATCTCTAAAAATAACAAAAATATTGGAAGAACTTCACATAGATGAACATCGAGGTGGTGCTGCCTCAATAGAGAGTTAAGAGTTACTCTCTTAAAAAAATTGTTGAAAATGATGGGCACAAGACCATATTAGCGCTAAGCGAGATTGAACTTAATACTTGTGTGTGTGTTCTTACATGTATTGTCATATGGAATAATTGGTTCAAAGCTTTTGTGCTATCTTTGATTCCGGCTTTACTTTGTTTGAATTACACTATGGATAGATTCAAATCGAAAGATATTTAATCCTTATGTATGAGTGTTGTGTATTTTGAATATGAGATTTATTGAATATTGAACAAATTGGGGATCGTTGTTTAGTTGTTCAAAAATCAATAAAAGAATGTGGAATGAAAATGGAACCGGAGGCCTAAAAATTGGCCTATGGTCGCATAGGCCTTTGCAGGGATTAAAGGCTTTGTGTTGTTCTATGTGACATCATAGGTTTATTCTATACAGTCTCATAGAACAACAATATAGCCGTTAGAGACATGTTTTGTTTGAATTTTTGGTGGCTTCCCAAGTGTTTTTGGCACCACTTCGTATAGTCTTGCATGATGGCCGTAAATAGGTGGTTTATAATCGAAGGAAAAGTAAGAAAATATAGAAAAACATTTGATTCTATTCCCTCGTTCCAAAAGTATTGAAATTCGCTTTCTATTCGTATTCAAATTTTTTGTTGTCTTCTCAAGTTTTGGAGAATTTACATTAAGCGTTAATCCTTTTTTAGGCTCGATAAATCCTGCAAATAATTTGTCATATCCTTTTAAGTACCAAAATTCAATTCGATGGGAGCAAATATGGTTTAAAAACAAAGATATGGTGTTTTTTTTATTTTTTTGGTTATTTGAAGTTCTAAATTACATTCTTTGTTTCTTCTTCCACCTTAGGTGGAAGCAATATTTTCTATCAGAATCCAAACCCTCTCCCAACTCAAATCAAACCTCTTCTCCTCCCAACGGATCGTTTCCATTCCGCTGATCAACTCGGAAACCTTAGCCAAACCCTGCAGATCTCCCTCGACCATGGGCGTCTTCTCCTTGAGACCCTCTCCCAGTCCTTCAAGACGATTCCCACCCATTGGCCAACGCCAAGACCACACTAGAGATTGATTCTATTGGTGTTAATGTGTTCGATTTGCTGCTGTTTCTCTATATACAGAGCTACAAGAGGTTGCTACCGAAGGCGCACAAGGACTCTGCTTCTGTCGCCGGTGTTTGGCCCTCTTCATCGGCTTTTCATGGGACTTTATCTTCCCTCTCGCCATTATAGGTGCATTTTATTGTAAGTGCATTATAGGCGTCCTTATGGGAAATGTGGTGGAATTTTTATCTATTCCGGTGATTTGAGCTATGTTTGTTGAGATGTGAAGTCGATTTCTGTTGAATTTATTGTTTCTTTTTTTAGTGCCACTGTTCTACAATAGCCGTATCTCATGCTATGCATGATGAACGAGTAGTTAATTGAATTGGCATTACTTTTTTAATTTAAATGATTGGATTATGAAACGGGGTTATTGGCAAGTGAAATGAGTTTATTTTAATGCATGGTTATCTTGTTAACAGATTATTACTACTGTATGTAGCAATATAAGTTCTTTTAAAAATGAATCCTACTTCATAATCTGAATGGGCATTGAGCTGTAATTGTGTTATTTCATTGTTCATTTAATGAGATAGTTTTATGTTAATTTTCACATGTTCTAAAATAACTTAACTACTCAAAAGTTTGACAGTTTGAATAAATGTGCAAGTTCAATGGTGTTGTCATGATGAGTAGTGAGTTTTGAATCAATGCATTATCATTATCGTTTATCAATAAATATGGTGTTGCTTATCTATTGAAGCTTGTGCGCAACAATGGCCGTCGGAATATGCCATCTCAAACTGATGAAGAGGCTCATCAGCTATCCTATTTGCAGAAGCACCTGGGTTACTAACCCTTTTGGGAGACTCCGGAGAAGAGGAAGGCAACGAATCTCAGGTATATATTCTCCTTACTTGTCCACTCATGAATCTTCTGTTGTTTTGTAACTTTGTGTTAGAAATTTCTTTCCAATTTCAATTGAGGCACAAGCAAATTTTGTTAATTTGATTGAGCATCATTTGCTGTTGATGTGGCATTTTCTTCCAGTTGTCCACTTGAGCTTTCATTAAAATGCTTATTTACCCTGCATGTCAGGTTTTATCAGTGGATAAATTTGTGCATCTTGGATTTCTGGTTTATTTTGAGGAAAAGGGATCCAACTCCACGAGAACCCACTTAAGCCAGAATGCCCCATTTTTTTCTAATTCAGATCCCGACATGCCTGTTGTTCCTGTTCCTGCATCACAAGTTCTTGATTGGCTTCGCCAGAACATATAATCTACCCTGGAACATATTTCTGAGAGAGTTTCTCCAAAAGAAAATGGGCCAAACAATGCCCCTGATCAGGATGTTCCAATGGCTGACATCTGCACAAGTTCCGCGAAGCCCTCAACCAGCCCTAGAGGTCCAACTTTAATTGAAGGGATCTCTAAATCATCATGTGCAAGGCAACCATCTGACCTTAAAGGCTCTTCTGTCAAAGTGAGATAATTTCGTTGATGTTCACGCATCTCTGCTTTTCATACTATATTTTTTAACGAGATATTTTCACTAAAAAAATAGCTTTCATTAGTATTCTGGCCTTTCATTTGCTTTGTCGCAAAGTTAACTAATTTCTTACTTTGAGCACCTTAGATATATTTTCTTCTATTTTGGTGCTTCCTGATGATCTAGTGAATTTGAGTTCCACTGTAAACTCAAGATAATAATTATAATAGTGGATTTAGCTTTGTTTTATAGCTATTGTACACAAACAGTGAGATGTGAGATCATGATTGGTGCTATCATAGAAGCAAATTGAACTGGGCTGAATGCAACTGTGCTCTATAGATTAGCCTGTGGTTAAGATGAGTAGTATGTCTTATTAATTTTGGTCACCTAGCATTAGAGGTGAAGTGGAAAACAATGTCGTAGATCTGTAAGGGGTTGGTAACTTATCCGCATCACTTCCCAACAACCTCAAACATAGCTCCTAAGTAGCAGGAAAAAAAATTAAAAAATTATCCTAGTTAGGATGAGTAAATTGTCTAACCCTAGCTCTTTAGGCTAGAATTGCACCCCAGCTCTGTGCTCTGGTAGCTAATGTCAAAATTTACGATACATCTCATGCTTATTTAACTTGTGCAATTTTCAAATAATATTCACACAAAAGCTAACCTCTATGTTTCTTTGTATTTCTATCCATACAGGTTGTAAATTGTCGTGAATAAATAATTTATATTTTGGCACCACTGATATATGCTACAGTATATGGATGCTCAGATGCAACTATTGTTTTTGGAGCCGTTGGCAAGGTAGTGATTTAGTTAACAATAGGAGCACAATTCCATTTATTCCTAGCTGCATATTAATTTGTCAGTTTGGCTCGTGATTTTGTAATCGTTAGTTGGTATAATCATATAACTAATGTTGTCATTGGGCACTATAGTAGCTATTGCATTGACAATGGCATGGCAGATGAATTATATACCACATGCATATGGTCTCGAGTATGGTTTAATATACACAGGAATCATGATTGATATGCTCTAAATTATTTTGAATGATGTATTCTAGAAATCATATAACATAAAGAAACTTGTGCATGCCCTATATACTTATCTTCTACAAGCTGTTAAAATTGAACATTGCGAGTGTGTTCATCTGATTACAGCAGCTAAACGTATCTGCAATGCCAACTTTCGTGAATGCCTTTTCTTCTTGGGCACAAATCAACAACCTCTAATCATTGGTGATAACCATAAATTGCAGGTGAGTCTCACATTTCCTTTCTTGCATGTATATCTGTTTCTCGCCAGTCTTCGTGCTGCCTTCCACTTTATAGTTCGGTAGTCTGTTAATATGTAAGGAAGTGGTTAATACTTCCAAAATGCATGGAATATTAATCGAAGACCTGCACACTTTGTACTCCTCAAAAGAAGAAATGAATCTTCAGAAGTACCTGTAGGATGCTTGATAGCATTCCTTAGTCGCTTGCAATGTTCAGCTTATGTTGCTGGTATTTATTGCCTTTCCAGTGCATGTGAAGTTTCTGCTGAATCTCTCTACTACATGTATCCAATCCAGTTTTAAGCTTGAATACTTCACTGAATTTATTTTGCTACTTGTATTCTCTTTATCATGTTCAACAAACAATTTCATTTATATTTCCCTTTTCTCCTTTTTGTATAGGTGGCTCCATATAATACATTTTACTCACAATTGGAGGACCACGTGGATCAAGTTGGCGTTGACCCTAGCATTAACAGGTGGGATGTACCTGTGGCGCTTGGAATGGTTGATTCACATGATGAATTATCCCATCCAACTGGTGTCTCAGATGTGCAAGCTGAATCTGCTACCCATCTAGACCCAGATCAAAACAATAAATTTTTGGTACTTATTTTATTTGGGGTGAATGGATTTCGTATTGCATGGGTGATACTGATTCTTCAAGGTCATTTATCATTTCCTTTTTATACAGTTGTTTATCCCCTTTCTGCATTGGTGTTCTGGGGCTTTTTTCTTTCTCCTTTTTTCTCCTCTCTTTTCCTTGGGTGGGTTGGGGGTGGGAGTGGGGCATTTGATTATCATCCTGCAATGCTTAAATTTGTTTTGTGGCAAAAAAGATTCAGCAAGTCTAATTTTCTTGAATTTCCAGCAAGCGAACTTGGAGGAAGTTCAGCAAATTTTGAGGGAAGCTCAGCTTGAAGATGGAAACGAGAGTTGTCAAGTGCTCTTCATGTGTGCTTTAAAGACTGGTTATTAGGTAATGTCTGATACTTTCTGCATTGGGTCTTTGTTTTACTTATGAGGATACACCGAGCAGACAGGAGATATTGAACTTGGTGTTCAGGTTCAATTGTTTTCGTGCCTCTTTAAATTTTACTGTGATTGAATGCAGTCTTTGGGGCTATTGTGTATGAGTCGTCAAAGTTTCTATAATGAGTTTTACTTATCTGTTGGAGTGTAAGCTGTAATTACTATTTGCTTTCATGATATGCATTAGGATTTAGAATTTTGACCCTTGTAATGTGAACCATGATACTTAAATTTTTGTTAGAGAAGCACTGAAGGGTGCAGAAACCAAAGCACCAAAGGATAACAGGAATGTATGTGAAGACATAGAAGCTTGTTATTCACCACTGTTAAGTCAACTTTCTAAGCCCTCCTTCATGCAAAATCCGTTGCATATTGTCAAATTTAGGTGCTTATATATACAATATTCAACTAATACAACGAAACTTTGTGATATGGAAGATGTAGACGTAGTTTTATTTCCTTCTGAATAATTACCGAGTCGACTTGAAGCATTCTAACTATCATGTTTGTATGAATTGATAGCTTCAGGAAACATCCGGCAGCTATACTGCTTACAAGAATAAGTGCAAAAATGCTGCGGCATGACTGGAGTGATAGAGGTCTAATTAACATTCCCCTTTATCCTTGAATTGATGTTCAACCAGTTCAAGCTCATCTTACTAGTTTTTGACTGGAGGCAGCTGGGACTTTGATATTATCTACCCAATTACATCAAATCTGTTCAGACTTTTGAACTATTGTGTAGATTGCAATTAGAAACATATTTTTGCACTTGTAATTCCATTTTTTAAAAAGGAAATATCGTAGCATCTTCTATTCCATAACTGTTTTGCAAGACGCGAGTACTGGATTTTAAAGGATTACAATGATAATTGTTGCCTGGTGTTGAGCTGGTAGACTCCGTTATAATGCAAATTTTAAATTTTTATTTCAAGGCTGTCATTTACTGCTAGCTTGATAATTGCATGCAATTTTCAGCTTAACATAACCAATTGACTAGTTAAAACTGAAGCATGCAGCACAGAAGCTCAGATGTAAAATATGTCGTCCTCAATTGCATTGTAGAATTAACTAAAGATCATATTCATATTCTTGCATATTTACTTCAAAATAAATTGCTAAGTAATCTCACTGCTTTTTTTCTTTTTGGATCACAAATTAAATCATCTACAGATCTTTATGTATTCTACACCTTCCCAGTTGGGGTTGCAAACCATCTGAACTTTTCGATGCAAAAAATTGGAATTCCTTCAATTCACAGGAAAGAACCGGGTACAAAGTGTGCGGTGCTTAGCTTGAAGGGGCCATCTGGAGGATCTTTTCCGCTTGATCGGGGAAGAAAGTAATGAACAGAAATGCACCTGAGAAGTCCACCATTCAAGCAAAATGATCGAACGGCATATTGAAAAAGAAAGCAAAAACATCTTGGAAATGTTTGGTGCACATTAGTTGACAGCCCAGGTGTATTTTGAGCACTTACAGATGAGAACAGTCCCTAAAACAGCGGAAATTTTGCCTTGAATGGTAACCAAACCAGCCTTGCCTGCATTTTGTAGCTCAGTGGAACCAACAGAATCGAACGTCCCTGCATACAAATTGATTATTGCACTTGACCTGGTGTAATCTAATAGATATGGCTATTGAATTAGAAATTTACCAGGTGTTACAGATTGGAGCCCTGATGTTATGCAAGCTATGCTTCCATAACCTGCTTTCTCTAATTTGTCGGCAGCTGCAGGAGCCCTTAAAACCGTAAAATATAGCATAAATTAAAAAACATACAAGAAGTAATGTAAGAGCATGTTTGAAAGGGGTAATGCCCAAAGGGAAAGGGTTTGAGGTGGATTCTCGGACTTGATTCTGGTGTATTGCACTTATAAAGCTTTAACTTTTTAGCGCAGTGTGCCAATCCCTTGCATCAAGAATCCACAACAAGTCAGAAGCAATGCTAACAACCAAGAAACATACCTCAGTCCTTCTTGACAAACAAGTAAAAGCTTGCTTTCAGGTGAAAATTGGCTCTTAACAGATTGCACAAAATCAGGATTTGGTTTAGTAAAAGGCAGTCCATAGAATAAACCCGAAAAATTGTTGTGTAAGGTCCTCTTTATTATGGTTCCTGTCCAAAACATACAAGCAAACAATAAGACAAGTAAAAGAAAGAAAAACTGCTAGCAGAGCGAACCAGACATACCAAAGTCATTTTCCTGGTTTTCGATAAAAAGGGGGACATGGTAGCAATCTTTTATGTGAGCTCGCTCGAACTGAGTTCTATCGCGCACATCAAGAATTGCATATCCCTCAACTGCTATGAGCTTCTTTGCTTCTTCAGCATTCACATAATTGACTTCTGCTTTAATCACCAAATTTCGCCTAGGTAGTCGTCTCCCTGTCACGATCCCTCCTCGACGAGTCCACGATGTTCCCAAATTGCTGAAACCACATTCCTAATTTTTAACTTCCACGTGTATGATGACTAAATTCCAATCTCTATTCCCTTTTAATTTATCATAAATATTGAGATTTCATCAATTGATGGAATCTAAGAGCAGGAAGGGCAATTTTAAGTTGTGCGTCTATAATTTAAACGAAGTTAAAGATGCTTTTATATTCATAGAATTTAGTACATGAAATTTGGACTTATGTAAAGATAAAAGAAATTCATAATCATAATCAACCGTGTCAACTATAAAAATTCTGTAAATTGATGAAGTTCTAACAATCTCCTACCACATCATCACGAAAAACAAAATAAAAAATTCTCAAACAAAGCGACATTTATAGCAGTATCAAATTCAAAATTGTAAGTTCGTGTACGTAATTTCCTTCGAGTGAGCTCTCCTAAAAATGGCTTTTACAATGTTAAATTACCTCCGAGACGAAAGTGTTGAGAAGCAACAGCAAGCAATTCCTGCCATATCTCCACTGTCTCAATCTCTGTTTCTCTAGAACGCAATCCTAGGCTAATAGCCGCGAAGGTTCAAGGAATTCAAGGGAGTGAATCAGTTTCTGCCATGTGGCAAGCAGAATGTACTAGATTGGATATCTTGATTAGTATAGCAAATTAGGGCCTCTATGAATCTATTTTCTTAAAAAAAAAAAAGGTCCATGAAGTTCCATGCTACTGTAAGGCTCAAAATGTCTCGTTTCGAATTGGTCTCGATTTTTATTTTTTATTTTAGATTTAAGTTATATTTTAAAAATAAATAAGTATACAATACGGAAAATATGAATATTTTAATCTTTATTTTAAGGATTGGGCAAACATTAAGGGAACCCACCGGTTCTATCCTCTTCTAGTTCTAATTGGTTCTGGTTATTAAAACTGAGAATCGCTTAGTTTCGATCCAATTCTCTGTTCTAATATCAAGTTCCAAAAAATTCATTTTAACCCAAATTTTTTATTTTTAATTTTTAAATAGTGGCTTGTGTTATGGACCTACCATTTAACTTTTTCTTCGGAACATCACCGTAGTACCTCAAGTCATATTCAATTCATTATAGTTTTATTTATAAACTCAGACAAATGGATAATTTAAATTTTATATATGTAATTTAAATTTTATTGATGTAATTTGGATTAATAAAGGGCTTGTGTTCATTTCATTCCTTTTTAAGTAAGCATTTTCACATAAAGTGGAAGTGAGATTGGGATATGTTTATTCAATTCAATAGTTAACTAGTTGATGTAAATTGTTGCCGTTTGAAAATGCAAATCATGAGCATCAATGTATATCGTTTTGATAAAGATATTAGAAACAATATAGATACTTGAACAATTTATAGCTTGAAAACTTTTATAGAAACATTCATTAGTTAATGAATTTGAAAACTTCAATTGAAGAAAACGAATCGGATCAACCTCAATAGTTCGATTTCGGTCCATTTCCATACTTAGAGATGGAACCCCATTGCCATGATGCCATCCCTTAATAAGCCCTCTAAACTCGACGTTGTTGCATTGCCCATGGGACATGGTAGCTAAAATCAATGTGTTCCGCTTTTAAAATCAATCATCTTTGCCTAATGTGAATCACAAACTCTCTTAGACGGTTTTATTCCTTCTTATTGTACTTGCGGGTCAACACAACTCGAACAGGAAGAAGGGGTTAAATTGTTGAGTAATGCTACACTTACAGAAGTCCCACAGATCACACACAAAGCGGGGGGCGGGAAAAAATTTGAGCCAATTTTTAATCATGTCGGACTCACCTCATGTGAAGGTCGGTATGAGATATGTGAACCGACCCTCCGTACATTTGGCTTACTCCTATATTGTTCTACCCAATGAGTGCAGTTCCAATACTGGGTATGAGGGATGCAATGAAAATGCGACAGCAAAAGCAAACTACTGCCCCTGGAAATCATAATCTTTTACCAAGTCAACTCCATTAGTCTCCGATATCGATAAAACAAGGTCAATAATTTAGCAAATACCCAATTAGCACCTCTATGACTCTTCTCCCAAAAAGTCCTTCCTTTATCAATAATTCAGCGAACTAGTCAAGACTAATAATCAACAGGATGTTTGTTAGCTCACATATTTCTGTTTTCCAGTTTTGTCCCTTGAGAATAGAGTTAAAACATATCCATTTTCCTTGACAAGAGAAATTTTAGACTATTTTCTTAATCTTAACAATATAAAAGAGCGAGTTTTCCGTCTGGACACGTGTTGCAATTACCTATTGTCAATCATTACGGCATCGTTTCTCATTTCTTTTCATTTGCCCGTTTTCATTTGATTCCCCAAACCCTCGTTCTCAAAATCCGGCAATGAAAGCGTCAAACCGAAGCGGCTCCCGAAATCTTCGAGCTTCCCTTTTGCGAAAAATAGCAGGGCCGAAGTAGAAGAACAATAAGGCATCAGAGATTTCAGCCACTGGAGATGATATTCGAACTTTCAGACTGTATATATTTTTACAGATTGATTTGTGATTTATAGATTTAATATTGTGATCTGTGAGAATGAATTAATAATAATATTAATGATGAATTTTCAAGGAATTGTTGGGAATTCTGTGAATTTGAATGGGAACTAATTGTATGGAAACCGTGGGTTTGGGTAAAAAAAAAATTTGGCGGTGTCTCCGTGTGGGACGGAAACATCGAAGAAATGAAATAAAATGAATAAATTCGAGAGGGTTTCTCTTTCTTTTTTTTTAATTAGATTATGTTATAATTGATAATTATATTGTAATAAGATGTATGTTCTATATGTCATCACTAAGATGAAAAGGAGCAAAACACTTTGTACCACATGTGGCGATTTACTGAATTATTTCTTAGTAATTTTACCAAATACAGAATATCATTTATTTATTTATTGCCTTGAGGGACACTGCCACTCGACCCCCACGACCTGACCGGTCAGGTTGATCACCGTCAGGGGCATTGTCCCCGGACCCCCATGAGGAGGCACTGCCCCCTCGACCCCCGCGACCCAACCGGTCAGGTCAATCACAACTAGGAGCGTTGCCCGAACCCTGAGATAAATGTTGGCTATGAGTTGCAGTTCAATTTGAAATGACGACTATCATGTAGTTAATATAGTAATATATAAGATGCACATTGATTGGCTTTGAAATTGA
>CAIGRQ010048300.1:0-11729 GCA_903798375.1 Fraxinus sp. D2006-0159
GTGTGTATCAAACCATGACATTTAAAATTGTGCAACAGAGGGGGGGAGAGAGAGAGAGAGAGAGAGAGAAAAAAGTCTTGAGAAAATAAGTCCTTTAAAGAAGTCATGCATTTACTAGGTCGTGTGTACCATGTTGGGACTTGGCTTTTAGCAGTGTAGAATATCAAGCTTATCAGCATGAGATAGAGGGTAACAACTTCAACAAGGCTGTAAATCCAAGACTGGTTGGACTAACATTTAGAACTGAGATGTATACCACCGGGCAAATTGGTTTATGCATTATCTCTGATGGTTGATATGATTCTCCTCTAATGCCTGCATTTGATACTTTTTATTTCGAAGATCACATCAAATGTAGGCGCTAGAGGATAATATATTCTTGGGTTTGAAAATTTTTCACAACTGATACAAGGGAGAGAGCTAGATCCCCGAATCACAGGATATGGATTCCACCCTTAATGGCTTCATCATACTTTTGATAGTGTTTTGTTAACTAAGTTGGTGCTTGTGATGAGAAGGAAAATGTCCATGAACGAGTCTGTCTTCTTATATATTTTTCTTTATATCTGCATTCTCTTCTTGTTTTTATGTTTGTTCTTAATTCATCTGGGATCATTATTTTTGGGCCTTTGATTTGATTAACAAGTTTGTGCAAGTTATGAACCCCTGGATTGGAATAGTTAACTTTCTAGTTTTGCGCTGTCTTTATCTTTCCTTGGACAACTTCATTCATCTACCAATCTTTAAAGGGAACATTTACATTTTGATCAAGCAATGGATTGTGAGCCATTAGGATTTTCTCCAATCCAAAGTAAGCAGATGACTTTTAATTTGCTATAAGTGTGGTTTAATTTGCTTAGCTGAAGGCTATTTTCGTGGCTTTCTTGCATGTGTTGAGGAGGGTAGGTGGAGGAGACTTCTGGGTACTTCTGCTGGCATTTTTGCACTGCCATGGCCCATACTGCATTGACTATTCCATGTCCATTTCCTTTTCTCTTCTTTCTCGTCAAATTTGGTTAGCTTAATTTCCATTCTCTCTCTCTCTCTCTCTCTCCTGTCCTTTTCTTTTTACCATTTAGGTGTCCCTTACAGAAGTCATATTGGGTTTCTAATTCTTGGTGGGAATTGACAAATGGTTTGTTTGTACCTTGTGATTTCTGGCCTCATGATCATCTGCAACGCCATAAGAACTATATTGGCATGACAATATTGTGCTTAGAAAACGACAATTCACTTTAACTACCATGTGATTTATTTTATAGGTAATATAGCTCACCTTTAAACGTCTGCTTCATTGATAATCATTATTAATGTGTAAGTTTCTTTAGCCACAAACAACATTTTTATTTTTAGCCCTACAACAATAGTTGTGGTTACTATGGAGTTTTATATTTAGTTAATGATGTGTCTGATAATCTCTGGTATTTAGTATACGGACATAGGTATCAATTATGCGAATATAAATGGACCCCGTAATAATAGTTTTCCTATTGTCATTTTCTCATTCTGGCGTGACAGTTTTTCCCAAATTATATTTATGAATTAAATTATGCACATTGAAGTTATGTTCGTATCGTCAACATCCCTGTCCGTCCATTTAAGGTGGTGAGTAGATAGACTAAGAGCCCTTTTGAGCCCCGATTTTATTGAAGAATGCATTTTGGAATAGTTTATTGATGGAGAATGTGTTATTTAAAAATAAGGAAAATGTTTAATGTTTGCTTATAATATTATTTTATTGAAAAATGTGTAATTGAAAAGAAGAGATAAAAATGTATTTTGAAAATAATGAGGATCAAACAAGTGCTAATTTGAGTTTTGAGAGTGAAATCTTCATCAATCATGCTTGATGTAGATCATCTCTAATACTCTTGTCACGTGGTATCATTAAATTAGACAATTAAAAAATATAAAAATTCAACCATTCATTTTTTGACAATACAATAAGAACGTGTTCGGTAGAGATTAAAATTGTAATAAAATTGAAAAATGAGTTATTATTATTGACTTTTATTAGACGAGTGTGATCTAATAACGACTGTATTTTCAATTTTAATTGAATTTTTGAGCTTATACCGAACACGCACCAAATGGGATCAAACTAGGCGTACGTTCAAAATGTACACCTAATTTGACAACTCCCTTACAATATGAGAGTCCGCTTTTTTTTTTTTGGAAGGGACCCACCCTATTGTGAGGGGGATGTAAATGTCATCCTTAGTGTAAGAGGAGATTATACAAAAAAACATAATTCAATCTTGATCCCACCGAACAAGCTTTAATATCTTTGACATTCAAACATAGCGATCGTATCATTCATAAATTGCGAAGTATATGAATGTTATTAATAGCAAATGTATAAAGATGATGAGTATAGGTTACCAATTATTTGTGCGAGGTAAAAACGTAAGTGTACATTTTTTTTTGATTGGCTGTGTATTGTGACCCCTTTTACCAATAAATTTTTGCGCTTTGCATTTAAGAGTAAAAATTGAAATTTGTTACAGCAGAATGAAGAAATGAATTCTATATTGGGCTTCGATAGATAGATATGGAAAGCCCAAGACTTCGCAACCTCCTGAGCTAATTAGTCCCTGTTTCACAATCATTATTTTGAAAAAATAAAATTTTAAATAGTAATTTTTAAAATAATGTGGGATCAAAAAGTATAAAAGAAATTTGAGTTTAGATACATTATATTTTATTGTGCGAACGTGATTCAAAATGAGTATGTAGAAAAAAAAGTTTTCAAATAATGATAGTCAAACAAGGTCTAAGTAGGTTAAAAGATACTAAAATCTGAACAAGTCGAACGCCAGCTCAAGAAATAATCTCAAAACTTCCACTCAAGTGGTGTTTCTTAATAAATAGTCCATGTTTGGTTTTGATAAAAGTTGATGCAATTTGTAAGTCTCGTAAAATATATGATTAAAATTAATTGTTGACTTTGACTTAAATTAAAATTAAAATTTTAATTCCTAGTATAATTCAATATGTTTCGAGTGTTTGGTTTAATAAACTTAAATAGTCAAACTTTAGTCTTGACTTATCCGCCCAAATGAAGCTCTGTTTTTTTCAGAAAATTGCGTCTATAGGTAATCTTCAATTTATAATTTTGATATCTACTGTGTCTGTGCATTCATTTCTGCTTAATATATTCAAATGTAGTCTATTAGCAAACGACGTAGGAGATAAAGATTGCTAAACGAGTGAAGAGAAAATAACAGCAAATCCTAGGAATACATGTTCGATTTTTAAGGTGGCCTCTTTTTTCAGCCATGGCGGCTATGTAGCTATTAACCTCCTTTCCACCCACAAAATTCTAATGCTATGTTCAAATGCATAGCAAACCGAGCGAGCAAAAACGTCGGAACCTGCCTAATGCACTGGCGAGGATTACGGAACTATTTTTACAATTTTTTTTGTTGTTTTATTATTTTATTTTTGTTTATTTAAAGAGGACAAATTCATTATTTAATGACCAAAACAAAGGAAATGACAAGTTTTGCAATGTAAGTGAAATGTTGGGATGAATTATGTTAAAAAAAAATGAAGATAAATTTATCACATTTCACAAAGTTGAGGACGAAAGTGCAAAACTTCCTTAGAAATATTATTCTATTATTGACTTTATTGATATGAGCATTTTGAGTTTGAGGCAGGCACGCAAATAAAGCGAAGAGTGTGGAACCCACTCAATCTTTATAGTGCGGGCCCCACACCACCACCCATTAGGAATCAGCCGGTGATTAACCTACCTAATTATGACATTTTAAGCAAAATGGTGTAATAAATAAATATTATTTAACAATCTCGATTAGAAAAATGTTAAAGTTGCTCGAGTATAAACTCGTCTAACCATTCAAAAAATGTTTGAATGGGTCATTATACGAAAACGTAGTGTTAACAAATGACTACCACAATAAAAGTAAATTAATCAATCGACTTATAAAGATATTAAACTTACGTTAAACCTTCTCACATGTTGAGAATTCTTAACCCATTAACATATGACATCAAAAATCATTAACAAATAAAAAACTTGGGGAAAATGAGAGAATTTTCTATTTCATTTTTTGTGGGTTGATTGAAGGGTGTCTGTGGTTTTGAGGGATGTAAAGAGAGAGAGAGTTAAAGCAGTGATGTGTTTTGGAGAGAGAAATTTTTTTCCTTTCCCCTTCTTTCAGAGAAAAGATGGTCAAAGAGAGTTTCATCCTCTCCGATCATCCTGAAAAGGGCAGTCAAGAAAAATAAATAAAATCACAAACAACCCAGAAATTTTCATTTTTTTATCAATTATTTTATATCTTTAATTTTTCTTCGAAGCTACCATAATTGAGTGTCAACTACAATATTCATCGGCTACCTTTTTCTGCCCTCTACATTGCTTTGGAAAAGGATTTCAAATCGCTAAAGAATTTATTTTTACCATCATTGACTGCTCTTTTGTGCGTCCTCTATGGTAATTTTTTACATATTGTATCCTTTTGCTTTTTCTATACGTTGCTTGTTCCTATGGTTATTCTTTTATGTTATGATTCTGTTTTGGCTTGCGAATTGCGCTTGTTTTTCTGTCATTTAGAGGAGTCACAATTGTTAACTTAGGCGCCTTTTCTGCATTTTCAGCTAAAATTTGAATCTTGGGGATAATTCGCCGAACCAGGTTATGTGGTGAAACCAGAGCTGTTATATTCCTAAATTCAAATATTGTTGAGAATGAGAGACCCCTATTCTGTCAATATGTTCAAGAGGGTTGATACATATTCTTTTCTTTGCTGTATAGATTGGGCATAGTGGTGAGTTTGTGCCATATGATTTTCTTGGTTTTGTAAGATTAAAATTTTGTCGTCTGGTTGCCTGATTGGTTTTGTTTCCGAGTAATTTATAATTGCTCCAAGGTTAATTTTGCACTAGGAAGCTGACGATTTTGTTTATCACATTGTAAAGAATTCTAGCTGTTGGTGGAAACTGTAATTGCCTCCATTGGTACGACTTTTCGACAAGCTATGGGGGTTAGCTGGACCACTTATGGAATCCAGTTATCATGTATCCCTCTCTTGATTATTGTTTTGCAAATTCATGGGTGTTTGTCGCTCAATTCTGAAGGTAATAATGGATTATTTGACTTTAATAATTATTTCCCCTGAGTGTGAAATTTGAAGTACGGAGCGTGTTTTGTCATTGTTGACAGTGATACAAATGGAAATGCAGGATTAGCATTGTTGGAATTCCGAGCAAGAGTCGAGTCTGATCCATATGGAGCTTTAGCTAATTGGAATCCTAATGACCCCAACGCGTGCGCGTGGTCTGGTGTTCATTGTCTGGATGGTAAAGTGCAAATGCTGTAAGTGCCTATTGTTTGTTCTACATTACTATGTAGAGTTAGTTATATCCAAGAACTTTTGTTGCCTATCTGAGTTGATGACATCTTGGTTCACTTGTCCGTTGAACTAGTGGAAACTAGCTTCGACCCCCTCCCCACAAACAAAAACAAATAAAAAAAGGGAAAAGAAAAAGAAACAGAAACAGAAAAAGACGGACAACAACCTTCAACACCATATTGATAATCTAGTGCAGAAGGGCTCGTTTTTCCTTATTTTCTTGGTCAGCAGAGGGCTCGTTGTTCTTATTTCTCGGTTGGCAGAGGTTTAGTTCTTATTTTCATGGTCACTGGAGGGCTCATACTTCTAATTTTCTTGGTCCTTGGTGGTTCTTAAATACCCAATGCTGTCGATAACATTAGTACTTTGATGTACAAAAAGTTATATTTCAGATTTATAAATTTTTATTCTTTGTATAGGGATCTCAATGGATGCTACCTGGAAGGAGTATTGGCACCAGAGCTTGGAAATCTCTCTCATCTACGATTTCTGTGAGTACCAAATTTGTTTCTGCTCAGTCTGTTGTTAAAATTGCAAGTTTTCTGCTTGTGATTCCCTGATATCATTTGGAAAGTAGTAAATACCTGATTCATAAACACATAATATCTCCTATAAGTTTGACTTTTTTGCAGCGACTTGAATAACAGCTGACTCAATATAAGCGTTAGATAATACCGCCCTTATTTATGATTCTGCGAAAACAAACTTAAATATAGCGCTTGGCTAATTATTCACCATATAGTTTCATTGTTTTCATGTCCTAACTGTGTTACGTTTGTCTATTTTTAATTGAAAGAAGGAAAGAAAAGAATTGTCTGTGAATCTTGATTCTGGTGAATTTTTTCTGTAGATGGATCATCAAATTATCATTTTTTGGCTAAATAAATAGGCCAAATATACCCTACATAGCTGGTCATATGGCAATCATTTTACTTGAATAATAGTCCCCTGGAACATCTTTTCTTTCTCTGTGAAATAATGCTTAAAATTTTCGACATCGCTCGTCTCCAAAGCTGTCGTATTAATTTATGGGCAATCTAGCGTTTCTGTGTTACTTCTTTTGAAAACCAACCAATTTTATTCGAAGAAATCATGTTATGAGAGGCATATGTAATTGACGCTCTCTTGGTCAAAACATTGTTTATGCCTGTAACAAATCCCATGCTACTTCTTGTCTAAGAATTGAAGTTCCTGATGACACTTGATTGATATTTTCATTACAGCTGCAGCTTTCTATCAGTATCAACAATTGTTGGCATATGCTTGTTTGGGAAAAATTGTAATGTGATTACAATGAAGAGGAGTGATCGGTTCCACGAAATGGGTGGATAATGAGTTGGTGGTAGTTATGAATGTGTGGTTTAAATTAATGTTTGATTTTTGACTTTTAATTATAGGAGATTATAATGAAACCCAAACAAGCACAATTATTATAATATCCCAGAAACAGCAGGGGTAAATACCCATGTCACAAAACAAATAGATTACAATTCCTGGGACTTAAAAACTTTGAGGATTCTTAGTATCAGGACCTCATTTTTAGCCATTATAATATCCCAATGTCTGTTCTAGACTTTTCTTTTAAACTTTTTCAATGTTCTCATCTTTTTGATTTTACGACGTCCCTGATTAACATCTTTTTATCATGTCATCAGTGACCTCTCCAAGAATCATTTTTTTGGCATAATTCCTCAACAGTTTGGACTGCTTACAACACTAGAAGTGTTGGACTTGAGGGATAATAATCTGAGTGGAATTATTCCTGTAGAATTAGGAGGGCTGCATTCACTGAAACGCCTGTGAGTTTTCATCTGCTAATGGTTTAGTATAAGATTAATATTATCAACCTAGCTAAAATCTATTTTTCTCTAGGTTGCTCTGTAATAATATATTTGAAGGAAGCATTCCCTTGGAGATTGGAAAACTCAGTTTGCTAACTGATTTATGGTTTGATGAGAACCTTACAGCTGACGTTGCCGGCGGATGCGTAAATAGAAAACTTGGGCACTGGTAAGATATGTGTCTGCCATATTTAATTTTCAGATGACAATTTTCATCTTAAAAACAATCTTTGGTTTTCTCTCTATTTTTTTTCTATGATAATTTGATGCCTTTTTTGAGTAGCTTCTAGCAGAGTGGTTTGAAACTATTAAGAAAAGCAGTCCTTTTTTATACCAATTAAAGGGACCCCTAACTAGTTAATCTGTTCCCACTCTATGTAAATTTATGTTTTCATTTTTTGAAGGTTAACTTGTGTATCATCTTCTTCCTGAATATATTGTATTTGATTAACATGAATTAAGGTTCAAATTTGGAGGTGAACCCTTGCACAATCATGGTGGTGATTTCTGTAGCAACCTACCAAGTGAGTAATAATCTTTTGGTTCTTGAATTAATTATGACATATTGGCATGTCTTGAAATAATGTTGTCTTTTACGTTTTCAAGGTTCATCCAAGACAGGTGTCATCCAGAATGCAGAGGATCTAGCGAACAATGCACGCCGTAGACTAGTTGAACAATCAAGTAACCTCGCTGCTTTTCGTGCCAATGTCAGGCCACCTTCAGATCAGGTCTATGCCCTTCCAAGCACCAGAGGTAGCGGATCGTTTCCTGCCGTACCAAATAGGAAGGAACTAAATCCTCCTCTGGCATCTTTGCCCGCTTCACCTCCACAACAGGAGTCTAATAACATGACTCATCCTGCTGGAAATTCCGCTGGCGCTGTTAATCAACCAACTGATAAGCAGTCTTCGACTGTTAGAAAATCTGGAACTTCATGGAAGTATATAGTTGGGATTTCTAGTGGAATTTTCTTGTTCATTGTTGCTGCAGCCATGTTTATCATCTGCAGAAGCAAAGCAGCAAGAACAATAACTCCTTGGAAGACTGGATTGAGTGGGCAGTTGCAGAAAGCACTTATTACAGGTATATTTTCAACATGGATCTAGAATTTAAGGCTCCTAATCATAATTGTCACCTTAACTAGGACAATTTGATTATGATCATGTTCTTTTGATTTGTCAAGTCCAATTAGACTTAAGTACATTGAAAATATTTCAAGGATGTTTCACCTGCTGAAATTTTTATTTTGATACCCATTAATTTTGTATTTGTAATCAAATATGAATATAGAACCTATCAAACATATACCCATAAGCCCAATAACAAGTCATTTTTGCATGGGAAAGCACAAATACAACAAATGTAAAAGGAAAAGGGGTCATGGGAACCAACTCCTAGAAAAACTTATTACAATGAAAAGAATCTCAGTCACGTTGTCTCCGCAAATAGAATTTGTACTTTTCTCTTTTCTAAATTCTTTCTTGAATTGAATATCACCAGAGGTGCCAAATGTTACTTCTTTTTAGAACTATTCAAAACATTACCTGAATATTTCGTCACTGTTAAATTTTTTTAACATCATCTTCGAAGATTGGTCCAAAATATTTTTGCATCCATCTTGTTATAGTGGCTTCAGTAGTCTTTGGCTGAATGATGCCCCAAAGCATGTTCATGATGTTGGAATCTGTATGAAACGCTCAATAGTTGCTACTGAATTGTGTCAAGTCTAATTGAAATGTTAAATGATTTCTCAAATTATCCTAGATCATGTAAGTAACTATGCAACTACTGCCTGGTTCCTTTTTAATTATTAGAAATATATACATCTGACTGTATGGAAACTATGGTCTCAAAACTTCATGCTTTAATTTGCAGGGGTCCCTAAATTGAACCGAACTGAGCTAGAAACAGCATGCGAGGATTTCAGCAATATCATTACTACATATGATGATGTGGCCACCATATTCAAGGGTACTTTATCCAGTGGAGTAGAGATTGCCGTTGTCTCAACCACTATAACTTCTTTAAAGGACTGGTCAAAACGTTCGGAATTGGCTTATCGGAAGAAGGTTAGTCAATATTGTTTGGACTGGAAGGTTAATCATAGATCACTTACTGATTTTCCTTTTGTCACTTCAATAGATTGACACTTTGTCCAGAGTGAACCACAAGAATTATGTTAATCTTATTGGATACTGCGAGGAGGATGCGCCTTTTATTAGGATGATGGTTTTTGAGTATGCTCCAAATGGCTCTCTTTTCGAGCACCTGCATGGTAATTTTGTTGGTCATTCGAATTCTTGTGCTAGTCATTTATTTATGAGAATTTGTTGCTTTTCTACTAGATAAAATGTTTCATTTTGGTTTTCAGTTAAAGAAGTTGAGCATCTCGACTGGAATGCAAGGATGAGGATCATAATGGGGACATCTTACTGCCTTCAATACATGCATTATCTGAATCCACCGGTGGCACATTCCAACTTGACTTCTAAAGATATATTTTTGACAGATGATTATGCTGCTAAAGTATGAGATGTCACTTAATGAATGTTGATGCAATATTCTTAACATTTGTATCTACATGCATATTATACATGAAGGTTTATTTCATTTTAATGAGAGAATGCGTACTCTTTCACAGATTGGAGAGGTTGGTTTCTGGGCAGAACTCGTGGCCAAGTCGAAGAGCTTGGGAGAAACTGATTCGGAGCATTCTGAACTTCCACCACTTGCTGATCTTGATACAAATATTTACAGCTTCGGAATCTTGTTGCTCGAGATAATTTCTGGAAAGCTACTCACTTCGAAAGAACACGGACCTAGCTTAAATTGGGTAATACGTCCATGGAGTGTTCTATTGATTTTCTCGTATTTGGATTATGTATATTTTGTTATATAACCAAGGTTATTTTTCGACTTGTACCAGGCAGCTGAATACTTGAATGATGTGAGCAGCGTCGACTCCTTGATTGATCCAACTTTGAAATCCTTCAAAAATAACGAGCTAGATATTATCTGTGAGGTAATTCAAGGTTGCATTCAACAAGACGCTCGACAGAGACCTTCGATCAATGAAATCATTCAAAAATTGAGGGAAGTCATCGATATATCACCTGAAGCTGCGACTCCAAGACTTTCTCCCCTCTGGTGGGCTGAACTTGAGATCTTATCAGCAGAGGCAGCTTAATTCGTCACCTTCTCTACAATGTACGTACATCAAGTATATATCATCATTTTGCTTTCAACTGAATACTCTACCATCCAACAAAATGCCCAAAACTTCATTTTACTTTCAACTGAATACTCTACCGTCCGGCATTACCGTCCAACAAAATGCCCAAAACTTCATTTTACTTTCAACTGAATACTCTACCGTCCAACAAAATGCCCAAAACTTCATTTAACAACGAACGATTTTCTTTTCTTTCATATATTTTTTAATTCTTTTACATTTTTTTTGTCACCTCAAAACAAAGTGTGCTACGCTCAAATACCAAGAATGTATTTCTGTGATTGCAAATTGGGATGTGAAAAACAATGTTGGACTTTGTGTTGTATCGTGTGGCAAATGGCGGTCTTTGTTAGTTTCCTTTCCTTTCCTTTTCTTTTTTTTTTTTGGTGCTGTAAATGCCTTTGAATTTTACTGATTTCATCAGAAGAAGCAGAACGTTTTGAGTGCCTCTGCAGGAGGAATTGCCAAATTTTGTAACTCGTGCAATTTCTATATTTCTGTAAACCAAAAAAAAAATAAAAATGAAAAGATCATCCAACTTTTTCAACTTTTTATTATTTGAATATGTCATTGTCAAGGTAATGCACAAGCATACAGGATTTTTTGCTTCTTATAAAAGAGCTTATGAGAAAGTTATTTTAGCACAACTTCTAAAAATTTCTCTCAAACAAAAAATGATCCAAACATAATTAAATGTAACTTTTTATATTTAGAAGTAATTTTTAAATTTTTAAAAAGTATGCCACATGTCCTTGTTATTCTTATTGGAAGCATACACCCCCCCCCCCCCAACACCATATATTATTATAATGAAAAATTTTGTTCCACAAAATCTTCATTGGTATTGCAGCTCTTTATTCTCTTTCATTTCCCCCCATTTTCTCATATGTTGTGGTCGTGGAGTCTTCAATGGTGAGGACCGTGAGGTGGTTGAGCCCAATCTATATAATTATATGGGTTTAGATTCAATGTAACTAAAATCAATCATGTTACAAGTACAAAAAATTTTGACATAAAAGTTTAACAGACAACACATGACAAGAATTGATTGAGAAATGAAAAGAGGAAAAAAGACAATCCAATCATCTGTGACCACTTCAGCGTCGATAAAAATTATGTCAAGAATTTCTAGTACTCATGACTTTTTCCAACTAAAATTGTCAAGAGAGCTTTAAATTTCATAATATTTTAAGTTGAATTTGAGAGAAATGTTAAATGATTAGACATTAAGGCCCTGTTTGGTACGGCTTAGGCCCTGTTTGAGCCACATTT
>CAIGRQ010048302.1:0-10919 GCA_903798375.1 Fraxinus sp. D2006-0159
TTTGAAAGTTCAGTGACCCCTTACGTGCTGGCTGAAAGTTCAGTCATGGCTGAAAGTTCAATGACTGAATAGGCAATTCACTCCTATGTCTAACTTATTTTCCATCTATCGAGGGTAAAACAAGCCACAATATTCATACAATTATTGATCAAGTAATTGCAGGGAAAATTAAATCCATGTCAAACATTCAATAATTAAAAACATGCCTTAAATGTCAAAAATAAAATCACGAGCCAAAGATTCATAATACAAGTTTCATCGTAAATCTTAGCATAAATAAGTCTAGCCTAGTATGGTGGAGAGAAGAAAATCAGAAAAATAATGAAGAAACTACATCATCCCGATTAATCTTGAATTGAATCTTTGTGTTCTTTGAGTTGATCTTCACGTTTTTCCTCTTTTCTTCTCTCAAAACCCTTGTACAATATCTTTTTTAGGTCAAAAGAAGGTCCCCCCATGTGTTCTGGTCGAGTTTGGTATATATAGGATGCCTAAGATCTTGTTATTAAAGTAGAGTTTCAATTGGAAAAAGAAATAACATCTCGTCAAAAGTTTGTACTATGCGGTTCATTTATATGCGGTCTCATAGAAGGAAGTCCAACCATCAATTTTGGCCCTATAATGCACTATGCGGCGCATTGATTTATAACTATACGGTCACAGTTATATTTTTTTCCCATCGGACAGCTTTCGGTATTTTGATTAGACCTTTGTCTTTCGATATCCGATTGAGGTGATTCAAAATGAGTTGGAAAAAAAACTCAAAGGGCTAAAAATATTCTAGAGATATGAGTTTCCAAATTCGAATGTCTTCTATGCCAAAAATAGGTCTCAAACTAAGATTGAAAATTGGAAGCATAACTTTTTTCGGCTGGAAGTTGATATGTGATAGTATTTCAACCATATTTCATCTATTTGGCTTCTTTCTTCATCTAATTGATGCCCAACACTCTCAAATCTTCATCGTGAGATCGACACAACTTTTCATGATTTGCAGTTAACTCCTCAAACTTTGATTTTGCTTCATTTTATTCATTTTTCCCTTTTTCTCCTAATTTTCACTGTATCCATCATTGTTATCCTACAAAACACAAATAACATCGAATTAAGTTATATTTCACATATTTATTAACAATTATCTATGTTTGTGGCCTACAATAAATGGGTAAAAACACACTTATCATTATACTTATTCTAGAAGGGGTAGGAAGACTGGAGGGCTAGCTGCCAGCAGTTAGGTTGCAACTATTTTTGTAGTGAAAAGTAAGATATATTAGAAAGTTTTTAGCCCTCTAGAATGGCTATTATTTCCCTTTCAGTCCTGTAATTTTTCTCAGTGTCTTCAATCAAATACAACACACATTTTCTAGTATGATATTACTTCTAAATTGCAGCTTGAATCCTAATGGGTACTTGAAATGTTTGAAGGTGCTTTATCAAAATTTGGGGCTTCCTAGCTTTTGAATTTTGTAAGGTACTTTCAAGAAATGTGGGTTTACAAGCAACTTTTATTGAGTAACAGGTAGAAAGAGAAAAGACAAACTTGCTTTTGTAAATCGTAATAGCATGCGTTCTACTGAGTTTAGAGTATTAAGACTTTCTTGAAATCCCCAAGAAAATGAGAGGTTGAATTACTTGCCTTTTTGTTGCTTGTTTACTCACCAAGTACGCCTCTTCCGGTCAAAAACTAGATCACTATGAAAAGAGTTTAATGTTCACAATTCAAGAACCAACTTTGAGATTTTAAGTTTACAAAACCAAGTCTTTCTACTCATGTATTTTCCTTCCCATCTCTATACCCGAATTTGCATGTTTTCTTTTCATAATTATAGAGTAATGGAATTTGCATGGGAGTTATTAGCGGTGGGGAGTAATTTTCAAATTCAAAACTTAACTCCTCCCTCCACTCGTTCTCATGCAATTCGGACCGATTTTTTTTTTCCAACATCTTCCACTCGTACATGATTGGATTGACTAGATCTTAATATAATATCAATTATATATATCTCAATATCTCGAGGTTCATAAGGTAAATAGATAATGTGACTAGTGAGTTAATCTAAGAGCGCACAACACTATACACTTATTAGGGATATATAGCAGCTCTACTAGAGGAAATACATTTTTCGCAATACCCCAGGTATATTTTATAACACCAGTTTGAGTATTTCTCAACCCTCAATTAATCAAATAATATACTTAAATTTCTCATCTTTATTGTATTCATTATTGCAAACTCAAAATGTTAATACAAATTGTCTAGCCAATGAATGCAAGTTGAGGTATTAGATAAAATAGTTTTCATTTCCTACTTGAATCCCTTAATTTTAAATCATCTACTTTCTTAGATATGTCCCATCAAATCGAATCAACCATAATTATTGACAACATGCTAAAATAGCAAACACCGAAATTAAATTTTGAGAAATAGTCAAAAGTTATATGGGTATTTAATTGAGTTCATATGTGCTTCGAAGACTGACACAATGAAGAAGGAAAGATTAATTTTTTCATTGGTTGTTAAAACATATGTTGAAATACGTGTTACAATGATTTCTCCCTTTCTTAGGGCGAATGTCAATTCTTATAAATTAAATACACCATCAAAATCATAGTTTAGATATTTCTCAATATCTAACTTGAGTTTTCCTTATATTTATTCCTCTAGACAATCACAATCGAGAACTCGATTTGGCCATAGAATAGATCTAATGGATAGCAAAATCTAGGAATGTCAATATGGTTCGTCGACTCGAACAACCAATAGCTCAGCTATTAAAAAGCTCTAGTCGACTCTGCTCGTGGATCGACCCCAGCCTCTTTTTCAAATGACAGCTCAAGCTCGAGTCGACCCGTGTCATAGGCATGGCTGCCTGGCTTGTTGAAGCCTTTGTAGGCGGTTGCCTACCGCCCGTGTTAAAGAAATCGAGCCAGCTCAGCTCGATTCGATAAGACCAGAGCCTAAAGCTCGAGCCAAACCTTAGTTTTTTTACCGAGCTTTGGCTTAACTCGACTCGGGCAAAAAAAGCCCTTGCCATTTTTGTACAACTACACCCAAGCCATAATCTTCGGCTCGTGAGCTGTTTCAACCCAACTCAATTACATCTCTAGCAAAATCTATACCGATTACTTGTTGTAATCTCATCTTGATATTTCATTAAGGTGACTGGTTCATGTACACAATATAATCACTGTGTCTCTTCTCAGCACACCTTAAAGTATCTAAGGAGATTGTTCTTGTAAGTGAACAGTCTCAACCTATTTGACATATTTTATGTGTATATTAAATAGTAATCTAAAAATTACAACTAAAGATCACTCTGAACATATGAACTCAAAATATTGTTTATTAATGGACTTATATGAGAAATTTACATAGTACATAATTCAAATTCTACGCAATCCTAGAAAATTAACACGAGTCATAAAAATCTCAAGGGATAGGCTTAGCAAATGGATCAGCTACCCTTTGGTGTGTAGGAATATACTGCAAATTCATTTTCTTTTTTCTTATGATATCTCTTACAAAATTATATATTGTATTAATATGTTTGGTTCTGCTATAATACTTAGGATCGTTTGTGTATACAATAGCTACCTGACTATGACAGTAAATCAAAATAGGTCACACATCACCATTAATGACTCATGGATGCTGCAAGAATCACTTTAACCAAACAACTTCCTATACCGCTGAAGCGCGTGTTACAAATTCTGCTTTCATTGTGGACAAGGAAATGCATGTCTGCTTCTTGCTATTCCAAGAGATGGTGCCATTACTAAGTAAGAATACATATCCCCGAAGTTGATTTACGCTCATCTAGGTCTCCAACCCAATCAACATCTGTGTATCCTTTTAAGTACAAATCATTCCCTTGGTAGCACAGATAATAATTAGCAGAACCCTCAGGTATATCAATATCCTCTTAAAAAAATTTCAATGCTCTTTTTCAGGATAAGATTGATACTTGCTGACCAGACCAACGGCTTAACAAATATCGAGACGAGTATACATCATAGCATACATCAAGCTCCCAACTACACTAGAGTATGGAACTCTGGACATTTATTCTTTTTCCTCAAGAGTTTTTAGGACACATGTGAAGACTCAAAGTTTCATCTTTCGATACAGGAGTGTTAATGGGGTTGCAATTCTCCATTTTGAAATGTTCAAGAATTTTATTTATATATGGCTCTTGTGAAAGAAGCCTCTTCGAACGATCTCTATGAATTTTAGCACCTAATATGCAATCTGCTTCACCCATGTCCTTCATTTCGAAATTTGAGGACAACTATTTTTTAATGGTTTTAATATACTCATTGTCATTCCCAGTCAACAAGATGTCATCTACGTAGAAGGATAAAATTACAAATTTCTCATTAGACATTTTCAAATAAATATAGTGACATTCATCCATTATGAAAGTACGAGATAACTGTTTTGTCAAATCTCAAGTACCACTGTTTAGAAAACTACTTTAGACCATAAATTGATCTATTTAATTTACAAACTTTATTCTCTTGGCCCATTTTAATAAAACCTACTGGTTGTTGTATGTAAATTTCTTCATCTAATTCTCAATTGAGAAATGAAATCTTCAAGTTCATTTGATATAATTCTAAATCTAAATGTGCTACTATGGTTAAGAGCAGTTGAATTAAAGTAAATCTCAGTATCGGTGAAATATACCCTCCTGTTGAATATAATCATTTACCACCAAACAAGTTTTATACTTCTCTATAGTCCCATCAGCTCTTCAATTTATCTTGAGAACCCATTTGTTCCATATGGCTCTCCTATCAGTCGGAAGATCAACCAAGTCACAAACTTGATTTGATGTCATAACTCCATCTCTTCTTCCATTGCATTCTTTCACTTTTCCTTTGCAGGGTACGATAGAGCTTCTTGTATTAATTTTGGTTCTTCATCATTTTTTAGAGATACTAGAAAAACTTGCCCTTCAATCTCAAAATTACTTTTTGGAATAATCTTTATAGTACACTTACAAAGTGAAAGCTCCAATATGACCCTGTTACTTTGAGATAAATTGCTCGCACTTGGATCAACAGGTGGAAGTGCTTCCTCTTGCACCTCAGTTGATCCATCAACTACAACTCCGTCATCTAATTCAAACAAAAGTTCCCCTTTTTAGTTTCTCCTCTATTAGGAAAATCAATTTCAAAGGCATTAAATATATTTTTGACTTGACATAATGTATCTTAAGTATCTTAAGAATTTTGACTCAAAGGCATTATATGATAATATGATAATTTCAATATTGCTAGATTAAGAGGGTGTTTGGTATGAATTAAAATTAGATTTTTAATGGACTGTGATAGAAATTTTTGAAATGTGTAGTTAAAAAGATGTGAGACTCATGAAAGATGTGGTTGATATTGATTGTTTGACTTTGACTTAGATTAAAATCAGATTTTAATTCAGCCCAAACAAGCTCTAAGTTTTGATATTTTGTAGTATCAATGTTTCGTTTTGGTATGTTGGGTTGCATTGATATTATCTTAATTAACCTTATGGTATGAAACTGAAATGATGTGTTATGAGTTATAACCGTTTGGATTAACTGCTTGAATTGCTTTTACACTTTATACTGTTTTACATACATTTTACACTAAGTATTTGAGTTGTCTATTTCAGAAAACATGTTTTGATAAAGGAAAACAGAGTTCGATCAAGACTGTTAGTTTTGGTTGTATCAGTCATTGAGTTTGTAATTATTTTCACTACTACCTTGGCTTTATATTGTAGTTTTGTCACAGAATGTCAAAAAGGGGGGCTTGTTAATTATTTAATATAATTGGCAAGTCTGTGAACAAAAGGGACCAAAATTAATATGTTGTAAAAGTCAAGGAGTTAGTTGCAAATAATAGAAATTGTGTTATATTATGTCTAGAGTTCAAGAATGGAAAAGAAAGAAAAATGGCACCAAATTTCTCTAGATTATCGCCAAGACTTGGCTCAAACGTCAGAAATAGAAACACTGTCGCCCAGCTTTCGCTCGAGCGACAGGATTATCCAGAAAACTTTAATTCGCGTTTTAAGGCTTTTTATCCGGCTCATTCAACCTGAACCTTATCATATAAATAGCAGAACGCCACAAAACTTAAATTCTAAGGTTGAAATATAGAGAGAACTTGAGACCTTCATCTTTTCATCTTCCAGTTCATTGAGAAACTTCAACCTTCATTGATTTGATAATACTTGGTGGAGAAAACATCAGTTCCAGTTAATCTAAATACCAAGATTACTGAGGAACACTAAGTTCTTCAAGAACTCATTAGAGATAGACGAATCCACAAAGCCATGGGTTAGAGAATTAAGGAGGGCTTTGATATTGCAGTCAAGGAATTGGTGTAGGAGCACGCAATACTGGAGGGCTGTCGATTACAGTTAGGAGTTGGTACAGAGGCACGCAATCTAGGAGGATTGTCAAAATCTTAGTCAGAAGTTGTTGCGAGGCACGCAATTCAGGAGGATCGTATTAACTTCAGTCAGAAGGTCTAAAAGTTCGTGTCGTCGTCTTGTCTGGTGGAATGTAAGTTCGATCGTTTATAGTGGATTTTGACTGGCAAAGTGCCCAAAGTTTTTACCCAGTTAGGATTTTTCCGTGAACATTCCGCGTGTTATTTACTGCTTTATTTACTGTTTTCATATTCTATGGTATTCAAACATAGGGTAATTGGATTGTATGCTTAATCATTTAGAGATAATTAATTAGTGACTTGTTGCTGGTTAATTACAATTTTTAAGTTTGCATTTACACCTATTCATCCCCTCTAAGTGTAGTTTGGGTCGAATCTCGGTATTTCAAATATTAATTAGAATTTCACATCCAAGAATATAATTCATTATTCACGTCCATATATGTTAATTAACATCCAATTTCACTTAATTGAAAATTATATTATTCATTTAATATAAATGATTTAACATTTATTATCACGTACATATTACTTGGTATTAATTCTAAATTAATTAACATTCACATTAATTCATGTATCGTTTTTGTCATTCATCTTCATTTATGAAATTCTAATACTCACATTCAAGTGTATATTTCACTATTTACGTGCATGTATAATAATTAACATTTATTTTTAGGAGATTTCATTTCTCCTATATTTAGATTAAAAGAGTAAATGGAGGAATATTACTTTCACATCACTTATAAAGCATTTTAAAATATCGCGCAACACATGTTCAACTATGACTAGTATAATTAAAAATTAGAAAAAGCTAAAATTATATTCATAGTACTATTAGTACCTTCCATTGCTACTTACCTAACATATTATGGTTTCTACGTCAATTATGATCCTGTAATTGTCTGCAGTACTTAGTACGATCCTTCTTTGTGTGAAACATAAATAGGCACTCGTATCAAAGATGCAACATAGGATCGACATTATACACAAGCTCCAAGGAAATTTTTTGGCGGTTGAAAATTTCTTTTACACTTAGAAGGTTCTCAACACTCATACGTAACGTGATATTGATTTCACTTTTATTTCTCAATTTAAAATTCAATCGTTGTGGACAATCTCATGTAAACATTTTTTTTTTCTCTTCATCCGAATAGTTCATTCAGTTGGCTCCTAGAGGCTTTCTTTCTAAGCTGATGGTTGCTGGGTAACAATTTTGTGAAGGAGATTGGACAGAATTGAAGAGGAAATACCACTCTCTCTTGAGGAGGTAGAATTGATTTGCAATTGCTTCTCTTCAGCATATGTTGTTTCCCTTAGTGCATGATAGTCCTGGAATGGCTTTGGACGACGAAAGGTATTATAAAGTACGTAGAATATTTTTCTACATATTAAATCCCCCTTAAATAATATAAAGCAAGAAAAGTTGAAAACTATAAATAAGTGGAATGGGAGACGTGCATAGGCAATAGTGCATACCAGGATTGTGTATGCAAGACGCCAGTGTCAGAGTAGCCTTAGGGAATTGTTATTTGTTTACTTGTCTTATAAATCATTTTTCATATACTGAAATAAAGGTGATTGTATAGTTTTTTGGTATGTATTTTTTTTTGCCAAAATCTAATTTCTTTTCATTACTATGTTCGGTAAGGTTTCTTACAAAAGTCAAAACTTTGTGTGAAATTTTAATGGTTGGAATAGTATTTTTTTTGTTTTTGAAAAATGTGTGGTCAAAAAAGAAGAAAAGGTTTTTAAATTACGTATAATATTACTCCCTTCATCCCATTTATATAGGTAGATTTTCCTTATTTCTTTTGTTCCAATTATTTAGTCTTGTTTCTTCATTGAGAATGTTTTGTTTGGTTAATTTATTTTAATATCATTATTTCTTTATTAATGCCAATAATAATTTACTACTACTTATTAATAATTAAATAAGGGTAAAATAGGAAAGTTTTTTACAAAAATTACTTTTTCAATAAAATTAAGTGAAAATTACAGCATACCAGAATTTTTAACTTCCAATTTCAAAATTCAAATTTACAAGTTTTTATTTCAAAATTCAGATAATAATTAAAATTTTAAAATATTAATAATTATATTATAAATTTAAATATACAAATTCATTCTACCCAACCACACACACCAAAATCCTAATTATTTGATCATGTCCATTTCTCTCTTCTCTCTCTATCTCATCTTCTCTCTAGTCATCCGCTGCTAGGGTTGGACAAAACTCTAGAATCGAATTGAATCGAACCAATCGATTCTTTTTAAGTTAAATACCAGAACGTGTATTTGAATCGAGAACCGACGGGTTCGATTCAGTTCTAAACCAAGAACCAAATAATCAAATAAGAACCAAATATCCCTAATTTTTTTTATATTAAATAAGTCAAATTAATATTTTTAAATAAATTTGCTAAATAATTAATTTAACTCAATCCCAAAATATGATTTTTCCTATTTCTAATTTGTAATCCAAGTCCAATTAATTAAATTGACCTATATTTTACCCAAATCTCTTATTCTATCGTCGTTCCTATATAGAAAAATTGAATTGGAATCCTCTCTTTATTATTGTGAGCCCGCTATTTTTCTCTTCCTATGATTTTAACTGTCAAATCTATGGAGAATTCAACAAATAGAGGCACAAAAGATATCACGAGATTGGACTACGTTATTTTTTAAGAGATAAAATTAAACATCTCATTAGTTGAGTTAATGTAGCGTTGTTGTAAATATCAAAAAAATTAATTATTGTACGGAACTCGAGAACCGAACTCAAACGGTTTCATAATTAAATTTGGACTCGAATGTTCCATTTGCTAAATACTCAAAAATTTCGATTTAGTTCGATTCTCGTTAGAACCGAACCGAATAAAATTGGACCATGTTCAACCCTATCCGTCGCTACCACCACCACTGACACAGCATTACTCTTCGCACGGCTCGAAGTAGGTTCCTCTATGAAGGTGTTGTCGTGCTCTCCCACTCATCTCACTCCTCACCTTCTCCATTTTCTGTCTGTAGCGACACTGTCCCTAACCAACATCGGGCGAAGATGCCCATGACCGTTGCTTAGCCGCTTCGATGTGGTTTCTTCCGTAGTGATTTTGTGGCATTGTGCAGTGATTTTTCGACATGGTTTGCTGTGGTTTTTTAGGTGTTGGTGGTACAGGCAGTAATAGTGTGCTGTGGTGGTGGTTAGGTGTTGTGTAAATGGAGATAGAGAAGATGGTGGTGGTGTGATGTGGGTGGGTGGTGTGGTGATATGTTGTGGGCGTGGTGGTAGATCGTGCCTCTAGAGGCCCAGATGGCAGAGCAGCGGCGTAGATCGTAGTGGTGGAGATATTTTTTATTTTTTTTTGTTGGATGGGTGTAGGTGGTGGTGATGGTCCTATTTTTTTAATGGTGTGGTGGTGGTGGTGATGGTGGTTGTGGGTAGTGGTGGTGGTTTTGTTGGCCACAGTATTTGAGACAATGGTTTTGCTGCCGGATGAAGTAATTGTGGTTCTGGCAACGGTGTTTTCGACTGTTGGCAGTGGTGAGGTGGTGGGCATAAGCGTTGGCGGTAGTCACAAATGATTTAGTTGATTGTGACCAATAAATTGGTTGGTGTGTGATCAATGAAATAGATAAATTGTGACTAATAAATATTGTGTTACCTAAAAGTTTGTTAATTTGATAAATTGTGAACTAAATATAATTTGTGGACAATTAATTTGATGTTTTGTGACTATGAAATAAGTTATAACTTATAAAATTTGTGATTTGTAATTAATAAATAATATGTGACTATTAATTTGATAAATTTGTGACTCTAAAATAATTTGATGTATTATGACATGTTCTTCACAAAAGATGTCAAATTCTTTAGAAAAATAATCACCACTTCATCACTTCTAAGAATTTTAATCATTTTATTCTTTTGATTTTCTACTTTATTTTTGTATACTTTAAACATATAAAAGCCTCATTTTTATGTTTCATCAAATAAACAACACAAAATCTAGAATAATTATCAATAAAAGTTATAAAGTTTATATTACCTCCTCTTGTTAACATGTCATTAAGTTCATATATATCGGTATGAACTAAATCAAGTAATTTAGATTATCGCTTTGCACTTTGAAAATTTTTTTTAATCATTTTTTATTCAGCNTTTTAATCATTTTATTCTTTTGATTTTCTACTTTATTTTTGTATACTTTAAACATATAAAAGCCTCATTTTTATGTTTCATCAAATAAACAACACAAAATCTAGAATAATTATCAATAAAAGTTATAAAGTTTATATTACCTCCTCTTGTTAACATGTCATTAAGTTCATATATATCGGTATGAACTAAATCAAGTAATTTAGATTATCGCTTTGCACTTTGAAAATTTTTTTTAATCATTTTTTATTCAGCACAAATTTCACACTTATCATTTTCAGATAATTCACATGCTATCATTCCACATTTAACCATT
>CAIGRQ010048358.1:0-11836 GCA_903798375.1 Fraxinus sp. D2006-0159
TAGTGACTTTTAGTTGTAATTATGCACTAAAGGGTATTTTTGGAAGGTTATTTGTTTCTGGTACTTTTCTGTACATTTTTAATGTACATACGAAATTTTCCTGCACATTAACTTGTTTTTTCAACGAACAGTTTTTTGTCAACTTATACATGGTCAACAATGTTTCATTCAACATACTACATGGCATTTTGTCAATAAAATTGTCATCCAACGTTTTACATCAGCATGATTGTTACTTATAAGCGTTGGACAATGATTTGTTGAGCAATTGTGTTACATGTACATGCATAATGATTACATGATGTAGTGAAATATAATTGGATAAAAAAATTTCAACACAAATAAAAAAATAAAATTCATCACTCTCTTTTGACACATCATCTGTATGTAAATCATTATGTACAAGTAGCATTATTCTTTGTCGTTTTTTTCATTTGCACATCTAGACAATTTGATCTATAATAAGCCAATCATCGTGGATAATTTTTTCTAAGGCCTTGCTAACATGACCATTTATTTAATCTCTGTTTGGTTCTCATTTCTTAATTTTTTTTTTTTTCCTCCAAACTCATTTTCAACTACACAAATTATGGAATCCACAACTTTTATCAAAATTTTTACTGCATATTTCAACAACTTTTATCAAAATATTAAAAATTTAATAGTTATCCAAACCAAACAGGGGCTTAATTGCATGATGGGATGATTCAAGTATATGATTGTCATGACCTCTTGTTTGCTAATTGATTGTTACAAAAAGTCAACTTGACAAAAGCAATTATATTTTGATCCAATCTGAGTAAGACCCGATTACAAGGAATACTGAAAACTCCCTTTATATCTGTATGGGTGAGAAACAAATATGTGAGTTGATGTATAATTTTAAAACTAAATCGTTATGATTTTGACACATGGGATTAGATACATATATCATTCGCTTAATTAACCTGCTAATTGTACTCCCCGTTATTGCCATGTAAACAGCATCTATCAAGTGGATTACTCTGTTAGTTTTGACTAACGAAAGTTAATCTACATACGAATGAAAATAAATTCTTGAATTCATATATTATCTTGAAACAATTCCATATGTTGTTCACTTCATATATCTACTATACAACCACAAATGAAAGAGGTCAGTTGATGAAATTGTTTTCCTTTTTTACCGTAGAAATTAATATTGGCAGATATTCCTGGGCACGTATTTGTATTTTTAATAAAAGAAAAAAAAAAGTCATTAATTAAATCCCATTTTTTTAAAAAAAATATGTGAAATAATATAGTGGAGGAAACAAAAGTGATGTCTCCTCAAATAATTTTGTACCTTGTACCGGACCTACATACGATTTGAGTGTGATAGGGTGCTAGCTTTACCTTTTGGTAAAGGTTTGTGAACTAAGAACCGTACTGAAAATTCGCGTTTCCTAACTAAGTTCGACTTTACGCGCGGAATTATACTAACTAAAGCAACAAATCGCTTTTAATTAGTTTCTAGATGGTTAAACAAACAATTCAATTATCCTAAAGTTGAATTACCGTAGTTTGTAATATGAAAAGCAATAAACAACACCAATATGATGACGGAGAAACCCAACTAGGTAAAAGTTGCGGGACCAAGCCGTTACCTCCTCTATAAACAATGTGAGTTACAGTTCGTTTCCAGCCTAGCAAATTCCACTAGTTCCCGCTGTAGTAATTCCTATAATCTCCAAGATCAGTTGTTCCTCCAGACTCACGATCTGCTACCGTCGATACTATCTAACCACCCTACTAGATTTTCCGATCTACCTCCTGTAGCCTCCAAGATTTGCTATAAATTCCACTCACAATCTTCAGCAATTGTCTCTTCCAAGTGGATACCCAGAAATCACATATTCATGTTCTTCTTCCTGCACTTGTAGTCCAACCTCTCTCTACCTCCAGAAACTTCTGAAGTCCAACTGAGAAAGTACCTTCCTTGAAGTGTTGATGAAGTCAGGTATTCTGGATTCTTCACTTTGATGTTTTCCCAAAACTTGATTGTCGAATCTCAAGAATGAATAATTTCACCAATGAATTTTGTTCTTGAATCTTCAAAGAATAAGAACGTATTTTGCAATGTAGCACAATGAAGCAACCTTCTGAAAATCTTTCCAGACATCTGTATTTATAGTTGGGGACGTTTAGGTGTTATGGACCGTGTAAAACTTTTCAAAATTGCGAATTTGGTCTGGTTGCATAAATTCGTCGCTCGAGCGAGGGAGTATGTCGCTCGAGCGAAGGAGCTGTCGCTCGAGCGAGGGCGAAGTAACAAGTGGGCGAGAGCATTTTTGTTTTTGCCGCTCGAACGTATCACCTAGCGAAAATGCGACGTGTTTTTCTTCTTTTTATGCTCGAACCCTTGACCTCATAACCCAACTTATACAAATTGTACCCTAGGTCTTTAACTTTTACAACACGTTACAAATTAGTCATTTTGTCCACAGAATCGCCAATACTAAAAAGCTAATAAACTCCCCATTTGGCATTCTGTAACAAAACTACACAACAAAAATCTAAACTACTCAAGCTATACAAGCTCTTCCACTTCTTGCATTCCTTGGTATACCTGTATCCTAAAACCAAAAACTCAATACCCAGTGTAAAAGCATGTGATACAGGAAGTCAAAAACACATGAACACAAATAAGCATGCTAGTTTGAGACGTGACATTAATGTCAATCAAAACATCAACCGAAACATTAACATCACACAACATCAAAACCCAAATAGCTATGCATATGAAATGCAATGCATATGATCCCCCTTACTGCAACCTCTTAATGTTTTTATACAGTAGGCAAATGTATCTATGTCTCACCCCCAACGACCCCTCAGCCATAAAATGCAAATCTCAATGCAAAGCCCAATGAATGCTCCCTCTTTATACCATTTGTATAATCTCTCTCCCCCTTTTTGTCACAAATGACTAATGGATAAAAAAACGTTTAATATTAACATATAATCACTTAAAAATGCAATCGTTAGAATGTATAAGTATAGTCAATGTGCAGTAAACCTTCCCATATACTTAGTTCAAGTTAACATGGAATAAATTGTATAAGTGACCAATGTGTGTAAAGTGTCACTAATCCTTTGTATAAGTGAACAATGTGTGTAAAGTGCCACTAATTCTTTGTAAGTAGGACTCCAAATCTTAATTTTGTAAGAAGGGACATGCTAAACATCACTGCCAATAAGTTTATTCTTTTACTTATGAAAGCCAAACAATTTAAGCACATTAGTACCTTTAAATAGAGGTTTATTTTGTATTGATCATTTCTTTTCTCCCCCTATATATATATATATATACACACTACACAACTTTAAGTATTGAAGCTCATTTTTTTTTTAAGTGCGGGATCTTTTTCATTAAGCGACTAAAATAACTCATGTAACGAGTTTTAGGCCGGTTAACCCAAGTTAGTTGACCATAGGCACCAGGTTATGAGAAACCCTGTAGTCTTAATTACTCAAGTCAAATAGGTTTCGAAGAAGAACATAAGATATTGAGCCTTTTTTTTTTATCAGGGATAAATTGGAGCTTAGGTTAAAAAAAAAAAAAAGAAAAAAAAAAGGTCAATTCATATTCGAAGTCACCCTATTAATATGTGACTGACATCCCAAATCTCACACAATGTGGTAGAGTCTCGCTAACAATATCATATAGTATGTGTAGTACAAATGGTACATGAAGACACATATACTAAATACTCCATATCAACCCAAGCAAGTAATGAAAACTATGTTACAGCTTATCAATTATGCCATACATGATCACAATATGCAAGTAAGTATATTATATATTAAATTGTAAAAACAATTTCCCGCATTTTTTTCTTTATTTTTCAATTTTTCAATTTTTTTGTTTTTCCTTTTAAAGCATGAATCAAACACATAAAAAAATCAAACACACAAGAATAATAATAAAAAAATGCATGTGATTTCTACCAAGAAAATAAATAAACAGATGTGATGCTTGCATAAATCAATGTTACATATGATAAAGTATGAGCATGCACCAAAAATACCTAATCAAATAGGTATGCAACTGCTCTTACCTGTATGAGCACCGTGATATATTTCATAATTTTTCAGATCACTTTTCTTCACTCCAACTTGCTTAGTAACTGGAACATTCCCAGACAAGTGTGTCACCAACTTGGTCAAACTACTCACTTGATTAGTGAGGAATCCAATTTGACAAACTCCTGATTTCTATTCCTATTAAAGCTCTTAATTCTTTGTCTATTTAGGAATTGATAAGATTTATGGCGTATGTGTCCTACCTCACCGCAATGAAAACACGTAGGGATAAACCTAGGATCAATGTTATGTGGACACTGATGTATATTCTTAGGTCGACGGGTCCTACGCTGTCTAGTAGGCATCTGTCTAACAAATCCCTTAGTCTGAAGATTGGGGTTAAGCACATGTTTAGGCTGGTTAGTAGCAGGGACAAACGAGGTCTTAGAAGTACTAGCACTATTTTTCTTAAAACCTAGACATCCCTTATTACCAGCAGGCTTGCCCATTCCTAAAAAGTTAGCCCATTTCTAAAATGTTATCTAACTTTTCAGAACCACTAGAGAAGGCAAGCAACTGAGACTTAGAATATTCTAGATCGTTCAAAAGGTTTCTAACCTGTATTTCTAATGTCTCTCTCTCAGCGGTCAACTCGCTTACTCTCCTAGAGGACTTCTCAAGCTCACTAGTGAGATTCTTAACCTGAGTATCTGAAGATTCATTCATAGATTTCAACTCACTTAAGATTGATGTAGATTCCTTAATATGCGCTACAAACTTCTCATTTTCCAATTCAAGTTTCTTATTCTTCGCACTCAATGCTTTATTCTTAGTAAGAATCTAAATACTCTCCTCATACATCTTATCATAAGCCTCTTGGATATCTTCCTCACTCTCACTCTTCATCAGAATCCTCATTACTATCTAAGTCCTCAACCTTCTCACTCCATTTATCAAATTCATTCATAATTCTAGTAGTAAAGGCAAAATACTTTACACTTTCCTCACCAGTGGATTTCTCACTCTGATTGTCCGAGTTAAAACTCGTCATCAATGAGAGTAGCATTCATAGCCTTATCCGATTTTCTCCTACTGCTAGGGCACTCACTCCTAACATGACCAAAACCTCGACAATTATGGCACCTTACATATTTAGGTTGTGTTTGAGCCATATTATTTTAGAAGAATGTATTCTGTAATAGTAGATTGATGGATAATGTGTGGTTGAAATAGAAGAAAAAGTTATTGATGTGATGAAAAATATTATTTTATTGAAAAATGTGTGATTGAAAATAAGTAGAAGAATGAGAATGAAAAAAATAATGTGTACCAAACAGGGGCTTAGATTTTCTCCTAGATTCACTCGGGCCACCTTTGTAGATTCTTAAGGTTATTTTTCTTCCTCAACATTTTTCGAAATTTTTTAGTCAGGTAAGCTAACTCCTCATCATCCGGTGAATCATAATCAGAAAATTTGGTCCGGGTGTTTCTCACGGATTTCATGGCCAGAGATTTATCCTTATTAGGTTTATCTAAGGTCAGCTCATAAGTTTGGAGAGATCTAACAATTTTAAGCTCCGGGATTCTCTCACCTAGGTTGAAACTATAATTTACTATATCGTTTAAGCTTGCATAGAATTCATCAAAAGTCTCATCTTCGTTTATCTTAATCTCTTCAAATCTAGTGGTCAACATCTGCAACTTATATTTTTTAACGGCTTGAGTTCCCTCATGTGTGGTCTGCAGAATATCCCAAACCTTTTTGGTAACCTCACACATAGATACTCTCCTAAATTCGTCCGAGGATACTGCCATAAATAAGGCATGTAAGGTTTTGCTATTCCAGTTACACTTATCTAAGTTTGTCCTAGTCCAATTTGCAATGGGAGTGGGGGTCATTACGTTTTCTACAGTAGTACTAGGGGCACTCCAACCATTCACAATACTCAACCAAATTCGCTCATCCATATATTTTAAAAATGCTCTCATTTCAACCTTCCAGTAGGCATAATTACTGTCATCAAAATAAGGCAGAACAGACAATGAACTACTCATCTAAGATAATATAAGGTCAGGAATCAAAATTAGGCTCTGATACTAATTGAAAATCCGCGTTTCCTAACTAAGTTCGACCTTACGTGCGAAATTATACTAACTAAAGCAACAAGTTACTTTTAATTAGTTTCTAGATGGTTAAACAAACAATTCAATTATCCTAATGTTGAATTACCGCAGCTTGTAATATGGAAAGCAATAAACAACACCAATATGATGACTATGCAACTGGGTAAAAACTTCGGGACCAAACCAGTTACCTCCACTATAGACAATATGAGTTACAGTTCATTTCCAGCCTAACAAATTCCAATAGTTCTCGCTGTTGTAATTTGTGTAATCTCCAAGATCAACTATTCCTCCATACTCACGATCTACTACCGTAAATACTATCTAACCACCCTGCTAGATTTCCTGATCAACCTCCTATAGACTCCAAGATCTGTTGTAAATTCTCGACTCACAATCTTCAACAATTGTCTCTTCCAAGTGGATACCTAGGAATCACCTATTCATGTTCTTCTTCCTGCGCTTATAGTCCAATCTCTTTCTACCTCTAGAAACTTTTGAAGTCCAACTGAGAAAGTACCTTCCTTGAAGTGTTAAGGAAGTTAGGTGTTTTAGATTCTTCACTTTGATATTTTCCCAAAACTTGGTTGCCGGATCTCAAGAATGAATAATTTCACCAATGAATTTTGTTCTTGGATCTTCAAAGAATAAGAATGTATTTTGCAATGTAGCACAATGAAGCAAACTTCTAAAAATCGTCCCCAGACATCTGTATTTATAGTTGGGGACGTTTAGGTATTATGGGCCATGTAAAACTTTTAAAAATCGCGAATTAGGTCTTAAATGCATAAATATGTCGCTTGAGCGAGGGAGTATGTCGCTCGAGCGAAGGCAAGGCGACAAGCAGGCGAGAGCATTTTTGTTTCTGCCGCTCAAGCGTGAGCCAAGCGATAGGCTAACGAAAATACGTCAACGTGTTTCTCTTCTTTTTATGCTTGAACCCTTGACCTCGTAACCCAGTTTATACAAATTCCATTCTAGGTCCTTGACTTTTACAACACGTTACAAATTAGTCATTTTATCCACAGAATCACCAATACTAAAAATCTAACACGTACTACTTATCCCGAGGAGAAACAGCTTTGTTGCGTGAACCAAAGCTCTTTGGTAAAATGCTCTACTGATAAAATTAATGATGATGTAATATATAATTAAATAAAAAAATAGATCATTCCTTCGCTTTGGAAGAGTCCATCAAAGAATTTCATTATATTCCTTCTAATCATTCTATTTCACCCGATGTTTCATAGGTATAATTCTTACCCAAAACTTTTAATAATATGGCCATAATCTGTCATTACGTGAGACTATCTCCGCCATAAAAAGAAAAAAATAAAAAACAAAATCTGCTAAGAGAAGAATTTGGGGGCAAAAGTATAAATGATCCATGTAGTTGGTCATATAATCATATGCATTTTTTATACCAAAAAAACATCCTTGACTAGGTATCACTTTCTATTTTTTCATATGAGAAAGTTCACATGACAAAATGAAAGGATCCAGCAATTAAGGCTACTAAATACACACAACCAAAAGCATATAAAATAGGAGTCTTTTTGTCTTACGAAAATGCAAGTCCAAAATATATAATGAAATTTACTTCCTGAGAGTGTTAAAAATGTATCCTACTAGGCTGTTCCTTTTCCATTCGGGTCTCGCCAAAGGCTTCATCATTGTCCATCCGTTTGTCGTGCCTAAATGCCGCGCAGGCTATAACATATATGATAACTAGCAGGATTAATATGACGATGTTAACCACAGATACTTTCCTCCAACTCTTCTTGAGGCTAGCCAACACACCGGCTTTACATGAGTCACAACCGTAACATAGTTGCTCTTGATCGTTGTTCCATCGGACACAATCTGGATCAACTCCGCCTAGTCCTCCCTGCTGGCCCCAATATGTCTCATTCTCGTACACAAACCCACATGCTGTAGGCGGCTTGCAACATCCAGACTACATTAAAAAGGGCAAAGGTAATTTATCATATCCACATACACGCATAATCTTAATTAGAAACATTTTCATGCTGGCTAATGGAAAGCTAGAACCTTAATTCATTCACATACGTCAAAAAAGGTATATATTGAAAATGAGTAGTCTTAGTATAGTATGTACCACATCGTCAAGAAAACAATTCCAATGGATTAAGGAGAATGCAAAACCTCATATTATTATAAGCCGAACCATAGAATTCATCATAGTATAAATGATGGGGGTCGGATTTGTTTCTCTAATCCTATGTAATGTCTAGTCACTCTTAACTTGAAAAATATTAGCATGACCCACACCAAATTAAAAACCAAATGTTGATAACGGGTCACTACTTAGTGGACAGGTCGACAAGTTTTTGCTAGAGACAAACAATGTTAAAATAAAGGGCCCCTATAATTTGTGGAGAGCATAATAATATAATATCTTGAACCAACATGTGATAGACAGACCATAATCCAACCACATAAAGTTAGTGATTGATCCTACATAGTGGGGTCAATAGTGTACAGTTCAAATAGTATTGCTATGATATTATTACTAATAAGAATAAGCATGAAATTAATAATCCACACGTGAACAGAAAAGCTATCATACAAAATCATGATGGATCTTTTGAAACCCTAAAAAAAGCAAGACAAAGTCCTCACCAATCTCCATCCTATAACCACCGCCCTTAAATCAACTATTTCAAACCAGATATTATTGTACATGTAAATATGCCGCCATGACAAGTACTTTTTTATACAATTATTTTGGACCCAACTTAAGCAACTTCGTTCCTACTCCATCAATCGTATCATTTCTTCCCAATCATTTTTTACATCAACCTAGTGTCTTGGCATCAAACAATGTGACGCAAATTCATACAAAATTACAGTATATTGACCCAAAATGACAAAAACAAAGTATATTGACCCCCAATTGACACAAAATGGAGTACAGTGACTTAATTGAAAATTGGTCAAAGTACAGTGACTGCTGATGAAATTAACCCCAAATGTAACTTTGATTCTCTGCATTTTTTTCTCCTTTGATTTGATGCCAGTAAACCAAAAGGAAAAGGGAAACTCCTTGAACAAATAACAGCCCCTTTTCGCCTTTGGTACTCCAAAAGGAAGAAGATGTTCGTCGTTCTTGAAAACGAATTTTTTTTTTTTAAAAGCTGTTTTTTGCTTTTCTTTTTTCCTTCACCGCTTTTTAAGGAAGGGTAAAAATGAGTAATCTTACCGTTTGCACAAGAACGTAAATCTTGATTTAAAAAAACCCAACTCCAATCTAGCTCTGTATCACTCAGAATCAATGAAGCCGGAGTCCACAAAATAGTAGGTCTTACCAGTTCAATGAAATTCTCAATAATGATAAAAGAAGTTGAATTAATTCATATTGTTACCTCAATAGGATTGAGTTTTCTGTGGTAAAATATATCGGCCGTCTCAGGAACTCCGCTAACAGTTCTTCCCATTTTATTACAGATATGAGAGTCTCTAATACAAGAACTGATCTTACTCCAGTAACTCTGACTTTTCACGCGCTCTTCCAGCCAACCTGAATAATCCTGAAGATAGTACTCCTGGTAAGCCCGGTTCATGACGGGCCGGCCGGACCCTTTATCGGTCACAGCATAAGCAAAGATGACGAACCCAATAAGGGCCGCTATGATGAAGAACATAGCCCACAAGTAGAGGTACATGAGGAAGGTGTTACGGTAGCACGCACCGGCGAAGCCCGCGAGTGACACGATCATGATGGAGACCCCAATCACTATGAGAGGCCACTGGAGGAATTTCAAGCAGTCGGTGTTGTTTGCACGGCTGCTCAGCCATATTCCGCCGCCCAGGATGGGGATAGAGAGGAGGAAGGTGAGGAAGTTGAGAAAACCTATTAGGTGGTTGCTTGTTCTCATTGTTCTTTTGTTTGTGGTGGACCAAGTGGTGCTAGTGAGTGAAATGCATAAGCCGAGGAGATATATAGGACACGGCTAGCTTAAGTAGTGGACAACTGTTTGTTTGTTTGTTTTTTTTTTCTTTTTTTTCTTTGTTTTGGATAATCGTGAATGTTCGGACAACTATTTGACAAAAAATATAACCTCTCGTGAGATCAAGATCAAAATTAAAATCAAAATCAAAATCAAATGTATTATGAAAAATCGTACATCTCATAAAATATAGTTTAAATTAATTGTTAATTTTAATTAAAAATTTTACCCAACAAGATTTTATTATTACTTGTAATTCATATAATAGTTTTCAGATAAATATAATAAAATGGACCGATAATATAACATGTCCATCATTTTCTTGACTCCAAGGTTGAACTTGTTTACGTTAGGGAAGCCTTTATAAATATAATTCAAATTATATAAATAAATAATTTAAAAAAAAAAAAGAGATAATAACTGAATAGTGGTAAAGTAGAAAAATAACTTAGATATTTATAAATGACTAGTGGTACCGGCTTGCTTAGTTCAATATTGGAAGCGTGTGAAATGTACAAGGCTATAAGCCAAGGAGAGAGACACGGCCGGGGCTGGCTTAAGAAATGGACAAGTGTGCTAACAAAAATTACTAGTTATGAATATTTTATTTATTTGTCTTGTAAAATATATATTTATTAATGAATGATGATTATACCATATGTATCCCTAATTAGCTTATCGATAAGGAGTAATTAGCGTATAGATTACATGAAATATTTCTAGTCAATGCTATAAAAATGTAATGGATGTTAAAAAAACTCTTGAATTATCACAGTGAAAATGATATAATGATGGATTAGCCTACTAACAAAAAATTATTCAATTATCATTGTACTGAAGATTATCATTATTCAGATGATGTGTTTTTTCAACTATTTCTCTAAAAAAAAAAAAAAAACTTTCAAATGTCGTGATTTTAAATAATTACTTTTCTAAAAGTAAAACAAATAGACCAAATGAGTTACATGTGTTGGAAACCAAAGAAGTCCCACATCGGCTAGACATGAAAAATATAATGTGTTTATAAGTATAGGACAATATCTCTATTGATATGAGACATTTTGGGGTAAAGCCCAAAAGCAAATTCATGGGGGTTTAGGTTCAAAATGGACAATATCATACCAATGTGGGAATATGTGGTGTCCATAAACTTAATAAGTGGTATCAAAGCCAAACTTAGTCTTAGCCGGAGGAACGCAGTGGAAAGGGTGGTGGAGGTCCCCTAATTAGCCTTACGATCTGACTAAAAAATCATCCATGTTTGAGGTGTCTTGTGTCAAAAGTCTTCCTGACATATAAAAATATGGTGGTCAGGCGGCGGGTCCCGTTTGATTGAGGACGACGACAATAACAGCTGTACAAGATGATTGGTGGATGTATTATCGTTTGAGGGGATGCCGCAATGATGTGGTCCTTCGTTTGAGGGGGATTGTTGGGAGTAAAAGNTACGATCTGACTAAAAAATCATCCATGTTTGAGGTGTCTTGTGTCAAAAGTCTTCCTGACATATAAAAATATGGTGGTCAGGCGGCGGGTCCCGTTTGATTGAGGACGACGACAATAACAGCTGTACAAGATGATTGGTGGATGTATTATCGTTTGAGGGGATGCCGCAATGATGTGGTCCTTCGTTTGAGGGGGATTGTTGGGAGTAAAAGAAGTTTCACATCGACTAGATATGGGAAATATGATGAGTT
>CAIGRQ010048448.1:0-10336 GCA_903798375.1 Fraxinus sp. D2006-0159
CTGCATATGTAATTAAAAAGTCTTAATATAATTAAAAAAATGTTGATATTCATTGTCTCTGATAGCATAGCCTAATTAAAAGAAAATTGTAGCATATCCTACCATATGTAATTAAAAAAATCTTAATGTGATTAAAAGAATGTTGATGTTGATTATCTCTGTAGTATAGCCTAATTAAAAGAAAAAAAAAAATTTGTAAAAGTCAATGTAAGATGACAATATTATTTTGTAGACATCTAAAAAAGTGGCTATGGAGGCATGACTTATCCTCAGTTGCGGCGGATGGAGGCACACGGAAAGGGAGGCACGAAGGTGCCTCCGTTTGAGATGGAGGCATCCTCAGTTGCGGCGGATGGAGGCACACGGAGAGGGAGGCACGAAGGTGCGCAACAGAGGCACGAGGTGTGCCTCCGTTGCGCGTGGAGGCACAACTGTCTCAATGCGCACGTTTGGTGTCTCTATCCCAGAGGCATGTCTGTACCTCCATTGCCTCCGTTTATCATGGAGGTACAACCGAATCAATCCGCGTACTCTTAGAATTAAAAATTAGTTTTTAGTAACTTTTTTTACACATTTGGTTTGATTTCAAATCACTATAAGAATTATTAAATATCTCATTTGATATACTATACTCCATTTTTCACGGAGGTCGGACGGAGGAAAGGACATACAAATATATATTCTATTTTTCGCAACATTTCCATCTCAATCAAGATTAGAAAAGAAATCTAAGAAAAAAATCTAATCGTGGAAATGGAAAAGCAAAAATAATACTCCCTCCGTCCCAAAAAGATAGTCATATGGTTATTTTCACACAGATTAAGAAATGGTAGTTAGTATAGTTAGAGTATTAAATTTTACTATGTTTTTCCATCTATACCCTTTATCCCTTATCTAGGTAGTTGGTGTTTATTATACCAAGATGTATTAAATAAGGGTATATGTGGAAATGAAAAATTTAATACATGTTTAAAATGGAAATAGGACTATCTTTTTGGGACGGACAAAAATAGTATACAAAACTATCTTTTTGGGACGGAGGGAGTAATCATAAGTACTATTGCACTGATCCCACTTTGGTGTATAAATAATTTCATTTCCTTCCTATTGCTGTGCATTTCCTCCTATTATTCTCTTCTTCTATTGTATGTAAGCACTTTGGTGTATAAATAATCCCATTTCCTTCCTACTACCGTGCATTTCCTCCTCTTCTTCTTTGTAAGTTAAGTTTACTTCACATACATTTACGCTGCATTTTATTATTATTATTGTTAAAGTGATGATTTCAATATGTCTAACAATACTTTCTTCTTCAAGGAAAATGAGAAATAACTACAAGACAATCCCTAATATTCATCTTGGCCAAAGTGACTGGACTGACAAAGTTATTGTTGCTGAAAAGGGTTCGCCAAAATCTGCTAGGAATGGTTCTACCCGATTCTTAAAAATGACATTAATAGACACTGAGGTATTCTTTCTCATATTTTTTTATTTAATTAATTAATTAACCTCACATGTTATTCCTTATATCTTTCTTATTTATTATAATTCATACCTTTTTTTTAAAAGGGGAATAAGGTGCAAGCTATTATTTTCGATCACAATATATCAGATCTTGAAGATCGATTCATTCTATCCAAAACATATTTGATATCTAATGCAACGGTGAAGCACACACCACCTCAATTTCGAGAAAGCATTGGCAAATTTCAGTGGGCAATTTCTGGAACAACTAGAATATAAGAGATTGGGAAAGATTATAGTGCACTACTATCTTCTACATATGTTTTTACTCCTTTTCAGCGGGTGCAAGATTACATGGATACAAACACAGACATTTGTAATTTCTACTAGTGAGACACACGTGCAATGCACGTGCCATGGTGTATTTGACTATGTAATAGCGTGAAAACGAAAAAATTAATTTGGAATTCAAACACGATACTTTATACACTTAGTTATCCAAAGAAAAGTATACAAAGAAAAAAAATTGACACGGGTCACCAAAAAAAAGGAAAAAAAAATCTCCAATAATGTAATTACTAATAAATTTTTTCTTGTCCTACACTACCTTCTAATTGAATACGCCGTTGAGATTTTCTCTATGATGACTGCCATGAATAGAGGCACACCAATACCATCTTGTGGAAGTTGAGTGGTACAGCTGAAAATGGATGAAAATAAAATTAGAATTGTTGTGAATAGGAGTTTTTGAGACCTAAATGTGAAAGGATTCATAATCTCAGCCTTGAATCTGTTGGGGGCAGCTTTTCCTGCAAAGGATGAAGGTCTATCTTAGCACAATATAAAATTTTGAGAAATGTTCAAGAGCTCTTGCAACTTCGTAGACTAATATATGCCAATGAAAGATCTACGTGACAGCATTGAGAAGTAGAAGAGAGTATCAGTTTAAATGGAGTATCAAAAAGTATATTACGTTATTCGAGGATCCAAGTGCCTAAGAATAGAGTTAATGGTTCAAATTAAAATACATATTCATGTAATTTCCAACTACAGGATGGTATTTGAAGAATAAAATATTTCATTTAGAACACTTGCCAACCTCATTTGGTGGAAACATTCAGATACTGAATCATTTAAAAAAAAAAAATCACTTTCAGCTCAGAAGTAAGCTCGTTCAGTTTGATGGTAAAGCGTGTCAAATTATAAGTCGTAGGGAACTTAGGAGGCTCGCTACATGTCCAGAGCAAACGAGCTTCTGACAGAGATTCGTGATCTTTTCCCTTAGATGAGAAGTCTCCTTTAACATAATGCATGCTCTCATCCCATTTTCCAAATAGAGTTGCCGCTGTTTTTCCGCTCCTATCTTGGACTATTCCTTGCACCTACAAAAGTGATGTCATTTTATGCAAAACACTATCAATAAAAAAATAAAATAAAAAATCTCTCCACCAAAAAGAAAATGTAAACCAAAGTAATTCGTCTATTCTTTATAGTATAGAAGCAAAACATATAGGAAGGGAGAAAACTTGACGAGGATTTCTATCTATGATAGACTGCTCCTTGAATTTCAGTTTACACGAGTAATTACAATTTCCTTACCGCAGTGATCGCAATATAGTTTCCCAAGAATAAGATGTATATCGATGTTGTTACCTGTCACAAACAGGTCAATTGGGCATGAAATTGAACAATGGAAAGATCTCTGATTTTTTGATATGATACCTTGCTCCATTGGAAAACTTCTCCATCATGAAATTCTAGGGTTAAAACACCAACTGGATCAAGCTGGACCCCAAAATTTACTTTTCAAATTGCTATCACCATAAAACCTCCAGCCAGTACCCTCGCAATGGCATGCTACTACCATTGGATGATGAGACACCTGATCCAAAAGAAGCCATCATTAGTTCTGTTTGATCACAGTGCATGCATTGTTAAAACATCTACTAATTACATTAGTTTGTTAGACACAAGAAAATCTCACCTGATGAGCCCCAACACTCAAATTATCAAGAAAAGTCTTCAATAATTTCTGCTTTGTGGGTTCATAAACATCAACAAAAATGGCAGAGGCTCTGTTATTAGAGAAATTATTAACCAACCTACTAACCATTATATATTGAATTTAAGAAAAAATTATGTTATTTATTTACTCCCCAGACTAAATTCTAGAGAATCGAAGAAGAAAAAAGTTTATAAATGATATACATGTTTGAGAAGGGAAAAATCAGAGTCATGACATGCAATTTCTGATGACAGCCATATGATGGGTATATAGGCCCTTGGCAGCAATTTGTGAAGTTTGAAAAAGGGTGGATAAATATTTGAATATGGAGGAAATGATAGCTTCCCAGAAAACCAGTTTATTATGTACTCACAGTAAGACTCCAGCAATATTTCCAGCAAACCCAGAATAGAGCCGTTTAAGAACTATTTTTTCCTCCACCTTGAGCTGCCTGCAAAAGAACTAATTGATTGTCAATATTTCTGTTTTCGGAGGACGGTTTGGTGGGGTGGGGGCGCAATTGTACCATTTTTTAAACATTTAGTCATTTTGTAACGAGAAATAACATTTTTTTACACCAATACAAAACATGTTCCCTAATCATGCAAGCTTTCAGACATTTAATATCTATTGAGATAAATGTTCTCCAAAAGCTATTATTTATAAGCAATGTTCAAGCAAAAGAAGAAGAAAAGAATGGCAAGCTTATAAATGAAGTACAGGACAAACACGATCACAAACTTAATCTAAAAGCAAGGAAATGCCACCATAATGATTTTCAAATTAACATAATCTCTCTTAAAGAAAAGAAAATGGAGAACAAAAGGAAAATCAAGGCTCAATAGAGATGCCAATTAAATAAGTATCTGTCTCTATTTTAAATTTACAAAGAAAGAATTTGTTGTCAAAATTCAAACTTTTTATACGTATAAAATATGAAATAAGAGCAAGTCCGGTCATAACATTATAAATAAACAGTGGTTTCTCAAATTATGGGATGGTGTGAGTGTCTATGAAAGGAACCAATGGTTGCCATCTAAAGATTGCTATTGATTGGACGTCGTGTTGATTCATAGTGAAGCTAATATTCATCCAGCTATGACCAGTAGTCAACAGTTTGGACATTTTCGATTATTTTGAATGTGTAGCTAACATATGAGTGGAAGAGACCTACCTGCAGCCTTGTTTTTATTGTATCAATCGAATATAAGACTGTTTCAACAAAAACACCAGCTGTGCCACCTGCTATTATGCCCTCTACAATATTACTTAAGAATTAAATGCTTGCAAAATTCAAATGCCAGATTACTTCTTCACATTGCAGAGTAAGGATTTTCAAATCAAAGTTAGGGGTTTCACCCACTATGGGAGGGCGGGAGGGATGCTAAACTAAAATGATGATCCCTATAAATGCCACTGAATTTTTTTTCAGTCTTCGAGACATGATCCAAATTAGTCTATTTTGAATTCCACGGGGTAAAGAGGAAGATTCTGTAGCTGTTTTTGAGAGATTTCTCACTTGTAAGACTTACTATTAATTGTTCAACAAGAATAATTGCAATTGTTGAGCTCAATAGGAACAGGTTCATGCTCAAACCTAGTGTGGCTCATTTGAACAAAATTTGTTCAGATTTGACAAAGACGTCTTAAATTAATCAGCTGATAAATCCAAAGAAATAAATTGATGCGTAATTTCATGTTGTCTTTGTAACCAAAGATAAACAAGATTCTACCCAACAATAATAGTAAAAATTGTAATACTTATAAATTACTCTTTACTGAGATTAGGCCCTCATTGGACCAGAGTAATTTCCATTAAAACCACAACCAGCTCTTTCATTGTGTTCCCTCTGCCAATACAAACTTCAGGTGACCAGGCCTATCCATGAAAATTTCAAGAGAAATAACTGCATCCTTCTTGATCAATACCATTCCTCGAAAAAATATTTGAGGGAAATACTTGCCACTTGTTAGAAACTCTATTCCATGGTACAAAACTGTAGCCAGAATACGAATCCTACCCAAAGAAAAAGATAGAAGCAATATTGATCCAAAGGCTACCTTCTATAGCTATACATAAGGCCTTGTCTCCTTTCTTCAAACTGAAAAGAGGACACATTTCCATTTGATGGCCTCTGTTCAGCACACAGACATGCAATTTACGAAAAAGATGCTACGACCAATTCAAAATTCACTTGTTCAATTCCAAGATATATTCTGATAGTTTCTCTTACAAACTTGTAGGAAATCTATAATATAGGCATTTGACAATCACTTGCTTTATTGAGAATTTAGAAAATCTTGGAATAACTCCCTCCCCACATAATCATCAACACTGCATTTTAGATTCCAATTCTTTTATCTGTGTGAGAATGTGTGCTTATGTCCATAAAAAATTCCAATTCAAACAATAACCATCAAAATATTATTTTGCAATGTGGCCAAGAGTGAAATGCACAGCCATATCCATTATCCATGAACATTATCTACCGACAACTATATGAAATTTGTAATGCCCCCATGAAGAAGAAGTCGTCAGAAGAAAGACCAAATTCCAAATAATTTCAGAAATGATTAATATTAACACTATTTTTATTATTCCAAATTCAGAGCTTCTGATTCGATATCAAGAAAGCATAATCACTGCTCACTAATTACCTTGTTACATGGGGAATGAAAAACATTATTCGGCATCAACAATCAAAAACTATTTGCCCTTCAATTTCTCATACCTATATATACAAAATGTTTAAGCATCCGTAAAAGCGAGAAGAGGGGGCGAGAGATCGGCGACGGATTGTCGAGAGAGAGAAGAGAGATCGAGAGAAGCTATTAGGTTAAGTTGAGTGTGAGAAGAGAAGGAGAGAGAAAGTAGAAAAGCCCATTTTTGTCACTCAAAAAAAACGGCTAACTCGGCTATACCAACTCGGCTCGGCTTCGTTTCTTGTAAACAGTGACATTAAAAGTCACTCTTTTTATTATGTAGGATAGGAAAATACCTTCTTTTTCCATTATATATATTATATTTATAACTACTTATTATTTATTTTATATACACCTACTAATTATTTATTTATTCATTTACTATATTTTTAGCTATCCTTGGAGCAGCTATTGACATTCGACCACAAAGGTTAAGTCAAACACACTTTGGATCACAGTCTTATGTTCAAGATGTCATCCTTGTGAATGATTGGTTTGTATATCTACTTAGTTTATCTCATTAGAAAATATATAACTAATATATAAGTATTACATTCTAATCTTTTCTCACAGCTTTCAGATAATAGTTTTAACCATGTAGAATGGTTTTGTAGNATCCTTGTGAATGATTGGTTTGTATATCTACTTAGTTTATCTCATTAGAAAATATATAACTAATATATAAGTATTACATTCTAATCTTTTCTCACAGCTTTCAGATAATAGTTTTAACCATGTAGAATGGTTTTGTAGAGAGAGAATGTAGTGTTATTTCAGATAACTTGATTAAGAGACCAGTTGTTGGAAAGCAACTTAAAGTGTCATCTTTCAATGGTGAGGTTTACATAACTATATTTATTCATCCATCCACTATATCCTCCTCCATTATTTCCTCCTAGGTTAGAAATTTTCACTAAGTTATATTGTGATAGGACTTTCAATATCTACAAAACCAAGCAGCTCTTTCATCATTAATCCTCCTTTCGAAGAAGCTACTAGATTGAAGTCCTGGTGCTCACTTTCAAACTTATACTTACTCCATTAATTTTATAAACCTTTGTTTGGTTTACTATTTAGATGCATGTTTTTGTATTTTTTTTTTATTTGTTATTATTTTGATGAGAATGTTGTATATATATACAAAGGGTGGATACAAATCTTCAAAAGCTCAACGACATTGTGACTAAAAAGTGCTATTACGAATTGACTTCCTCAAGATTGTCTGCTCCAAGAGAATACAAAATCACTCATATTAGAAATATAGAAGATCTTTTGCTTGTGGTGGGTGACTTATTCTTATATTTAATAATTATTAACTTCTATATTTTTCTTCCACCACTTTTTCAATGTATTTTTTATTCTATTATTATAACAAAACTACTTTTGGTTAAGAGCAAAGGCAGATATCACACATCATGATCAATCCTTCTGGTATATATCTTGCAACAACTACAATAAATCTACTTATGCTGATTTTGATGAAATCCATTGCTGCTCATTCTGTAGATATTCTCAGCCACGTGTTGTTCCAAGGTGAAAGTGAATTTAATACAATACACTTCATTTTTTTTTTCATCCGTTGTATCATCTATCAATTCTGATTGAATTCTATATGTTGTCTTACTAACAGAGCAAGAGCTTATATCAAATTGCAAGATTCATCAAGATTTATTCATGCTACACTGATAGGAGAACCTGCTAAATTTTTTTTACAATGCTCAGCACTTGTGTTGATGAAAGAAGTACCTCATGTAAAAAATATATCAAATTATTATTACATTCATGAGTGTTTACATTTGCATTCTCTTTTCTTTTATAGGAAACAACCCTTCCAGAATCAATTCTCTGAGAATGTATACTTCTCAACAAAACTATGTCAAATCTGTGAAACAGAAAAATGGAGAAGAGTACAAGTATGATGTTGTCTTTCTGATAGATGAATGTTCAGCAATCAGAAAAAGTCTACGTGAAGGTGTTGATGAAAGCCCGTCCCTGACTCCATTGACCAAATCACTGCAATTCACACAAGGAAATTGTAATAAATCATTAGCGAAAAGAGAATTATGGGTTGCTTCGTTGAGAAAGGAGGTGAAAAGGATGATACTGGGAAAGGGAAAACAATTGCGCTGAGTAAATTACCTGATGAAGTTGATGAAGAATGTTAAAAATTTTAAACAATTGAATAGCATGATGCACCTGAAAGCTAATGTAGTTTTTGTTGCTTTTGTCTCATTCCAGTAAATGAAATATAAGTCTAATGTTAGTTTCTAATGAGATGTTTTGAAAAACTTGTAATGTAAAGTTCATTTTGTCAGGTGAATTAATCATTAAAAAAATCATTTCTTCTTTTGAAAACATTGTGGCTATTTAAATTATTGTTTATTTATTATTTGATTTGAATTTTCACAGTATTAGTAAAAATGTAACTGCCTGAATTTCCATATGATTTCTAACAAATTTCCTAGATTTATTGATTTACTATTAATTCTACCACTTTGCATTCACACCTTCACCTACTTACTCAACTACCCACCACTTTGTTTATCTCCAACCATTCCTCTATCTCACATTTCATCAAAAGATTCACACCTCCATCCCCATTTCACCATAACACTACCATCATTACCAAGGTAATTTCTTCTTCATCTCCATTTCTTCTGGTGGCCACGCCACAGAGCTCCTTCTCGTGGCCATTCCACGGAGACACGTCTCTGTGGCTCGTGGAGGCACGAATCCTGCCTCCGCGCACCACGGAGGCACGATGTCTAGCGGAGACACACCGGGCGTCTCCGTGTTTAGCCGGAGACGCCCGTGACTCCATGTCTGGGCGGACACGGATAACAGAGACACAGAGGCGCCTGTCTCCGTCGGACACGAAGACAGTCGTCAGTCGTGTCTAGCGGAGACGCTCCGTGTCCCAAAACATGTAGAATATTTCCCAGTAAAGCCAATAAATGGGAATTTGAAGAAGGATGGTATAGGAATATACAAAAGCTTGGAACAATCAGTGGGAGGACTGCTTATAATACAATTTTTGGTATACTTAGTTAGGCTAAGATGGGTTTGAAATTGTGTATAAAATTGTAGTTATAGAAAATGGATAAATTCTATTCAATTTTCTTCTCATTTAATACATTCTATACAATTTTGTATATTTTGCAGATATCTTTATAGTATCTACTATCTCCACATCAATGATATTCTGTCACTATTACTCAATTTCCAAATTATAGATATATTAAGGATTTCGTAGAATCTATAGATGCAGATGAACAAGCCTGTTTATTGAGTAGTAAATTTCATGGGTTTATATATGGAGTGATGTACAGAGAAGAGGAAAAACAACAATTCAACAGTAAATTAATCCACGAATTTATAATGAAACTTGTGGATTGTGGGAAAAATAATGAAGTTTGGGTTAAATTGGATGACCGTTTGTCGCGTTTTGATTTGCAAGAATTCTGTTTTATAACAGGATTATCATGTCATGAAATATCAGCTCGTCTCGTCTAAACACCAACAATAATAGGCTTAGAAACCAGTATTTCAATGGTACAAAAAAAATTTATCTTGACAATGCTTTTTCAAGCATTTCATCTATGCCAAAATCAACAAGATAAGTTTAGGCTAGGGTTGGTTATGTTGGTAGAGAATTGATTATAAAACTCTGAGTATGGTTGAGGATGTTAACAACTTCATGGACTATCTTTGGGGACGGAAAGCATACTTTGTTTTATTGAATTCATTGCAAAAATCTCATCTTCAAAGACTACACAAGATGCAACAGAATGAAGAATATGAATGTAAATGTAAATATGCATTACATGTGTATCCGCTTGCATTCCAGATATGTATTCATATTAATATTTTATTCTCTTATAAATATAGGGTTTATATATAGTATCTAATTTTTATCTACATTATTTTTAGTTTTAGATATACGAGGCTTTTCCTCGAATTGGAGCAAAATTTGGCCGCTGAAGATACAAAACCGCACGGGCTCTAAGAATGCATAGATGGAAACCCGATAAATTTCTGACTAAAGAGACAATTAAAAAATACTTGGCTACTAAAAAGATATTTTCACTATTTCATTCTATCTTTTTCTACATTTAATTATATATTTTTAAATAATCTTTAGATTGAAGTAATTGCAATTCTACT
>CAIGRQ010048478.1:0-10725 GCA_903798375.1 Fraxinus sp. D2006-0159
ATAACAAATATTTTTTATTGATTAATGATAAATGACTTACTTAAACAGAATGAAATGCCACATATTTGATTAAGCTTAAAAATAATTAGATTTTTACTTATATATATATATTTGTTAAATTTTGTTATGGGTGTCCAAAAATATATTCTGACCCACATCATTATGAGTGTCATGAATTTAATTTTTTAAACTAAATCTCGTGTGGTATAGAGTATCTTTTATGATATAAATTTGTTGGAATAAAATAAATTTCAATCCACCCTAACATATCTTTCTGGCTCCACCTATACAAATAATTAGTCTCCTTGGTGTGCTACTTGGAATCTAAGCGTTTAGTCGTAGGGTGCAAGACTTGTTAAAGAATACAAAAGGTGATATGTTTTCTCACTTTTTTAAATACTAGTCACTTTACTTAATAGTTTTCAAATCCAAATTTAGATGCTAGTTAATATAAGTAAAACAATATCACAAAAAATATAACATGCAAAAGAAAATCAATCAATATTTACTGAATCTATTCTAAGGTTTTGATGAGACATCAATTATTACTTTTTTGAGTTTTTGTCACTTTTTTAGTCATTGCCACTTTTTTTAAATTTGTATCACTTCCAACTTATAAATTGTTGAGTTCCTAAAATGATTTTTTTTTTTAGTTAATAAAAGTGAAATCTAATCACAAAAAGACAACATGTACAAGAAAATCAATAATTTCTGGATTTATTCTATGGTTTAATTTGTTTTAGATATTATGTCACTATTTTTAATGTTTTGTCACTTTTTTTTTAAAAAAAAATAATTTCTATTGCTTTTTTGAATTGCTTCCATATTTTAATGCCACATATTCAAAGATCATTTCATCTTTCTGAAGCATGCATTTGTTGTTTTTACCCAATTGGAGTTTCTCCGTGATCATTCTATGCGTTATTTATTATTTTCGGCAGTTCAATATAGGAAAATTTAATTGATTGATTAAGCATCTAAAGATAATTAAAAGTGACTTGTTTCTATTTAATTATTAGTATTTTAAATCCGTATAATCACCTATTCACCCCCTTTAAATGTAATTTGGGTCGAACCTCGTAATTTCAAAGCTCTTACATTTATTTATTGAATATATGATAAGTGAATTTGAGAAAAAAGGTTAAAAATAATTAAGTGGTTTTGTATAAAGGTTGTAATAAACAATTGATTGAAAGATTGAGACAAGGTTGGCAAGAGATTGATGGGTAGTAGATATATGAAATCTCTTTCTTTGTTGTGTTTTAGTGCCTCTGTTTAGCTTGTTTACATTCGATGACCAAATGCCTTTTTATGGGCTTTATATATCGACGCACTACATTTTATCTTCTAGAGATTTTCTCGTTTTTAAATGTAAAAATTCATCCACTACCTTTTCTTCTTGTCTAAGTTTGTCTAGTTTCTTCTAGAAATGTTAGTTTCTAGCTTTGTTCTAAAAAGTGCGCCTAAACAACCTAGACCCGAAGCGTGATGAAAACACTTCTCCTTGAGCCTAAGCGAAAATTAGACGGTCAACGCTGTTGTTAACCGCTTAATGCTCGCCTAAGCGTTCCAAGCCTAGGGGAAAATTAAGCGGTCAATGTTGTTGTTGACTGCTTAATGCTCGACTAGGCGTTCCTAGGCGCGCCTAAGGAGACCCAATTTTTTCCTTTATTTTTTTAATAAATAAAACTCATAGTCTAGACTTAGTAGCCTACTATTCTTTCAAATTTCAAAAACTCTAGACTCCAGAGCTGAGAAGACGGAAGAACAAAAAAAAGATAATACTTTAAAATGAATTGGAGTCCGATAAAAATTTAGATTAGATAAGATTTAAGCTATAAGTTATCTACGTTATGTAATTATGATTTTGAAACTTATCTTTATGTAGGAATTATTAAGTAAATACAGTATTTTATAATTTTAGATGTTTGGTATGTATTATTGAATTATTGAATTTTTTTACAATGATTAAAAATTAAAATAAAAAAAATGCTTTTTTACGCCTAAGCTTCGCCTAGGCTTGCCTAGACTTGTAAAGTTTGAATCTTGACGTCTACGCCTAGCCACGCTTTACACTTTTTAAAATACTGGTTTCTAGATACTAGCTCCATATTTTATGACTCCTCCTTGGTCCTCATTTTGGCAACTTCAATTATGCCCCTACTTGATAGAAATTAAAATTNCTGGTTTCTAGATACTAGCTCCATATTTTATGACTCCTCCTTGGTCCTCATTTTGGCAACTTCAATTATGCCCCTACTTGATAGAAATTAAAATTTAGACTTTTGTGTAAGTCAAAATCAACTACTAATTTTAATCACATATTTTATTGGATTCATAACTTTTCAACCATAAGTTTCATCAACTTTTAACAAAACCTACTATCAAATCTCATTTTAGTACCTACTAAATAGGGTCTATATCTTCTAATACTCTGAACTTTGATAATGGTAAAATTTTTGTAAATATGTCTGCTAATTATTCTTGAATCTTGCAGTGTTTGAGTTCTATTTCTTTATTTGTTTCAACTTCTCTAATGAAGTGATACTTGATGCTATTGTGTTTAATTCCGCTGTAAAATACAGGATTTTTGTCATTGATATTATGGACTAGTTGTGCAGTACTGTAGCTTGACTTTATGTCCATCCCTCGTCTTCAAGCATGAGCTCTAGTCATATATATAGCTTGGCTTGTCATCATTTGTTGCTGTAATATACTCTACTTAACTGATGACTATGCAACTATATCTTGTTCCTTTGACACCCAAGAGAATTTTATGAACTTCGTGCGAATTGATAATTTGACGTGCTTTTCATATTGTCCACGAATGTTGCTCAATCACCGTTAGTTTATCCAAGTAGTCTTGAGTCAGGCGTAAATTTATATCATATACTAGTCTTTTATTCCTTACAGATATCAAAGTATTCGCTTAGTAGCTCCATAATGAACTTGACTTGAACTCTACATGAATCTTGAAAGTAGGCTACGTGCATACGTAATCCATGTCCTTATAGCTGTGAGATAGAGTAAACTTCCAATAAGGCTTCGAAACTATGAGTTGTCTACTTTTGTAGTATTATTTTCTTTTTTGAGGGGTTTGTTGTTGTCTAGGAATGTTGCCATAGTCTTGTAGCCTTCCATCTTAAACTTCTTTATGAGACTAGTTGTATACTTCTATTGAGCAATAAAGATTGGATCTTCAGATTGAGTTATCTCAATACTGAGAAAATAGTGCATCAGTCCCATATCAGTCATCTCGAATGTTTTCATCATGTCTTCCTAAATTTCTTGATAATCTTTTCATTATTTCCAGACTCCAGTGTAGATGAAATTATCAACATATAGAGAAATAATGAATGCATTGTTTGTTCCTTGGATTTTGATTTATAGACTTTGTTCGCTTAGGCTCCTTTTGAACCTTTGCTCAGTAAAATAGTTATCGATTCTATTGTACCAAGCTCTGCAAGCTTGGTTTAATCATACAAGGCTTTCTTTTGTCTGAGTACTGTCTTCTTGATCTCTTACCACAAATCTTTGAGATTTCTCTACATAAAGTTCTTCAAGATATTCATTGAGAAATGCTTATTTTACGCCTCGATTATAAATCTTTCAGTTTTTTGTGAAACTAGACAAATCAATGCCCTTATAGTGTCAAGATGTGTAACTGAGGCAATTAACGTGTATCCTTTGACGACTAGTCTTGCTTTGTACTTTTGGATTGAACCATCAGAGTTAAGTTTTATTTTGTAGACTCACTCAACTCTTCTGACTTCCTTGTCTTGCGAAAGATCAGTAAGATCTCAAGAGGTATTTTTCTCGATCATTTTTATTTTTCGTCCATAGCTTTTATCATTTTTGGTTGTCTTGGAACTGCTTCGTAGCGTATAGGCTTTATGATCATCAGGTTGTAGATTTGGTATATTTATGATAAGCCTTATACCTTTCTTGGTGACGGTTCTGGTACGTCAAGTGGATGGCTACAAAAAGTATAAATAAATGTCCTGGTTGCCCTAATCTTCATTTTCATTCTACATATGCCGTTTTCTCCAGTCTTTTCTCTCTTCTTCTTCATCACATGTTCTTCAATTTCCAAATTCTTGTTAGAAGATTTCTTGTTAATTCTTTTTGTGAAATAAATGTCAGACCTTTCAAAATCAATCTATTTCCACTGTAAAGTTTACAAAATAAATAGGGAGAGCCCGCCTATTTTTACAGGATAATACCGGATTTTATGGCAAAATAAAGGGCAGAATAATGGTTTACTATATAGGGAAGATTTCCTAATTAAAGTTTTCCATAATTATTCTACTCATGCCAACACTCCCCCTCAAGTTAGTGCGTACAAATCTTGGATGTTCAACTTGGAGAGTGAGTTGTGGAATTCTTTGCTAGATACAGCTTTAGTGAGAACATCAACCAACTGGTATTCGGACTTTACAAAAGGAAATCGAATAATTTTAGCTTCGAGATTCTCCTTGATAAAATGACGATCTACTTCCACATGGTTGGTACGATCATGCTGAACGTGATTCTGAGAAATGGCAATAGTGGCTTTGTTGTCACAAAAGAGATTCATCTCTGAGGTGATGTTAATTCCAAGTTCGGTCAACAACTTCTTAAGCCATAGGAGTTCACACAATCCCTTAGCCATTCCACGAAACTCAGCTTCAACACTTGACAATGCCACTACTTTTTGTTTCTTACTCCTCCATGTAACAAGATTTCCGCCAACAAACGTGAAGTAGCCTGAAGTAGACTTTCTATCTTTGATATCCCCTGCCCAATCTGCATCTGAAAATCCATCAATTTGTAGATGTTTATTTTTTTTAACATAAGTCCCTTTCTAGGGGAGGATTTCAAGTACCGAAGTATTTGGATCACAGCATCCATATGATTCTCACTCGGGTTATGCATATATTGACGACACTCGTTGCATAGGCTATATCTGAACGTGTATGTGAGAGATAGATAAGCTTCCCAACTAGCCTCTGGTGCCTTCCTTTATTTGTTGGTACTTGGTTAGAATGCTCATTGAGTCTGTGGTTTTGAATGATATGAGTATCTGCAGGCTTACATTCCAACATTCCTACCTCGGATAACAAATCTAATATATATTTCCGTTGTGAAAGGAATATACCTCGTTGTGACCTAGCAACTTCGATTCCCAAGAAATACTTGAGTCCTCCTAGGTTTTTCATTTCAAATTCAGTTGCCAACTGCTTTTGAAGTCGAGGTATTTCTTCAGCGTCATCTCCTGTAATTATCATATCATCCACATAGACTATCAAAACTGTTACCTTGCCTAGTCGATGTTTTAAGAAGATAGTGTGTTCTGAGTTACTTTGTTTGTAACTGTACTTCTTCATTGCTAGACTGAATCTCCCAAACTAGGCTCGAGGTGATTGCTTTAATCCATATAGCGCTTTCTCCAATTTACAAGCAACATTGTTGGTCGATAATGCCTTATAGCCTGGTGGGACATCCATACACACCTCCTCCTTAAGATCTCCATGGAGAAATACATTTTTCACATCGAACTAGTGTAGTGGCCAATCCAAATTTGCTGCAAAGACAATAGAACCCTAATCGTGTTCAATTTTGCCACTGGCGAGAATGTCTCCTGGTAATCTACTCCATATGTCTGTGTATATCCTTTTGCCACAAGTCGTGCTTATCGTTCAATTGACCCATCTGCTTTATATTTGATAGAGAACACCCACTTGCATCCCACAGTTTTCTTCTCTTCTGGTAGTGAAGTTAGAGTCCATGTTTTGTTCTTCAATAATGCCTCCATTTCTTCTTGTATAGCCCGAGTCCACTTTGGTTCAGCTAGAGCTTCCTGAATACTAGTCAGAACATTGCATGAGGACAGTTTGCATGTAAATGTCTTGAGGGGCTCGGGTAGCTTCTTGGTCGAGACATAATTGACAATTGGGTACTTTGAACTCCGTTTCTCCTCATCAGGAGAGTATCTATTTGGTGGTTTGCCCCGATTGTGCCTGAAAGGTAAAGTATACCTAGCAGAAGTATCTATATTATTAGTGTGTGGAGGAGTGGTAGGGATAATTACCTCAGGGATATTCTCAGGAGATAGGTTTGCAGGCACTGAAGAGTTAGGGGGTTCAACTTCAGCCGATTCAACCTCAAATGTTGAAAATACATCAGCTGGAGAGCTACCTGGGTCAACAATTTCTGCATGTACTCCTTCACTATCCTAAGTAGTGACCCAATCCAGGGCTAGCCATCTTGGCTCTTCACTTCATGTCTCCCCCTGAAAAGGAGATGTGGTTGTCGAGGATGGGTAAAATGTATCCGATTCCAGAAATGTAACATCCATGGTGACGTAAGTTTGCTTAGTAGAGGGGTCATAGCAGCGATACCCTTTTTGATGGACACCACATCCCAAGAAAAGATAGCGGAGTGCACATGGGTCGAGCTTTGTACGTTGATTCTTATGCAATTGGACGAATGCTACACATCCAAATATCTTTGGAGGAAGCATTAATGTCGTTGGTAGAGAAATTCTAGCAGAGAGAGCTTGAAGAGGAGTCTTAAAATTTAAGACTTTTGACGGTATTCTATTCAGTAAATACACGACTGTGGAGACAGCATCTGACCAATGGCGTCGAGGTACATGGGCACCAAGTAGTAGTGCCTTGACAGTTTCAAGAATGTGTCGATTTTTACACTCAGCAATCCCATTCTGCTGGGAGGTTTGGGGGCAAGAGGTCTCATGAAGAAGACCATGCTTTCGAAAATAATCTTGGAAGTGGTGATTGACATATTCGCCACCATTATCTGAGCGAAGAATTTTAATGTGTACCTAGAACTGAGTACGAGCCATATTATGAAATGCTTGGAATGCATTTAGTACCTCATTTTTGTGTTTCAACGGATATAACCATGTCATGCGCGTACAGTCATCAACAAATATCACAAACCACCTTATACCAGATCCAACAGCGACAGGCGATGGACCCCATACATCAGAATGAATTAAAGTAAATGGGGTGTTACATTTATTCATGCTCAAAGGATAACTAGTTCGATGACTCTTGGCCAAAATACAAGTGTCACATTTTAATTCAGAAATTGACAATTGAGAAAATAAATCAGGAAATAAATGCTTTAAGTAGCTAAAGGATGGATGACCCAACCGGTGGTGCCATAGCCAAATATGTTGTTCTTTGGGTCCAAGGGAACGGTGCATGTGATGTGCTTGGCCTACACTGAAATCATCCATGTAGTATAACCCCCCCCCTCTTAGTACCACGCCCAATTATCTCCTTGGTGAGAATAACCTGGATAAGACAAAAATCGGGATAAATTAGCACAACACAATTTTTTTCTACTGTAATTTGGCTAACAGATAATAGCTTATGAGAGAGTGATGGGACAAGCAATGTATTAGATAATTGTAGAGAAGGAGATAGAGTTACAGAACCAGCCCCTGTTACTGGGGAGATTACGCCATTTGCATGAGCAATCATGGTTCTTTTTGGTGATGCCGTTGTTGTAAAATCTGCTTCATCAAACGTCATGTGATCCGTGGCACCGGAATCAAGGAGCCAATGATCTCTGTCATTATCTCTAGGGGCACAGAAAGATGCAAAAGCACTACCTGAATTCGCATAGGAAGTGTCGTCTTGGGAGGACTTCTCGGGTGGAATGAGAGAAAGATGCAAATCTGTAGTAGCAATTGATGTTGTACCTACTCTTCCAGAATCAGATTTTTTTGCAAAACCAGCACCATCCTGCCCCCTTTTTGCTTGGAGTTCATGCCACCAATCAGGTATCCATGAAGTTGAAAGCAGTTGTCACGGTTATGATTTTTGTTTCGACAATGTAAACATTTTTGTCCATTGGAGAGGGTCCGAGTCTTTGAAGGTTTTCTGTTGCTTCCATCAGTTTTAGATTGAACAGAGAGGGCAAATTTAATACTCCTAGATGCCAGAACCGCTCCAGGAGTTTCATCAAGGTTGCTGCCATTCATCACAGCTTGGCGGATGGTCTCTCGGCGAACCAATGCAAATGTTTGCTCCACGATTGGAAAAGGCTGCAATTGAAGCACATCTCTCCTTATCTGGTCAAATTTATCATCGAGCCCGTCCAAAAAAACATACACCCTTTCTTCCTGGAGCAAAGTATTACATTTTTTAATATGATCTGGGCATTTCATAGGATTGGGGCGATGAAAATCGATTTCACGTCACAATCCTTGAAGATCAAGATAGTATTTTTCAAGAGAGCCTGGTGCAGTCGACTCGCACGTCTTCGAAGGTCGTAAACTTGGGAGGTGTCACTCCCATCAAAGTAGGTAGAGGCAATGGAGTCCCAGACCATTTTCGCAGTTGGAAATATGATAAAATTCCCTATCAATGATGGATCCATGGAGTTGATGAGCCATCCTTTGACTATGGCGTTCTCGGTGTGCCATTTACGAAAGGACAGATCAGTTGGGGATGGTTGCGGAGTATCACCATTGATATATCCCAAATATGATAAAATTCCCTATCTAATGATATGCGTTATTCTTTTTTTGACTGAATATTCGATGGTACGCACCTAATGTTATTTACCAATTCATTCGGCATTTTCATTTTTCCTCTTCAATTTCAAACATAAAACCTCTGTTTACAATTTGCCTTGACCTGATAACATGATTCTCACGAGATTTTTGGTGAATTTAGACAATTGAGGGCCTTTTATACTCTTCTTTAAAGTCATTCTTACATTACTTTGTGTGCGTGCACGATTATTTATACTCTGTTTGAATAATGTGGACACTTGTTGAACTTTCTTGCTTTCGATTCAGAACATTCTTACTTGTCTTTGTGAGAACCTTATTACCTTTCTACATATTGCATTACTTCCTGATTTTATTGCAAATATGACAATGACTACTTTTGAACTCGGGATTTTAAGGGAAAGTAGACTTTTTTATTTGGCTACAAAAAAAGAAAGGTGTTTTTGTCCAACAAAGAAGTGTCTAAAGCTATAGAAGAGGATTGCCCTACCTCTATGACCGTATATGAGAGAACTGAGGCAAATGAACTAGACTACGCCTCTATCATTTTGCATTTGTTTGACCAAGTATTAAAAAAGTAGGAAAATTAGATTCCACTAAATTTCTTTAGAAAAAAAAAATAATAATAGAAGAACTTTACTTGTTGAAACCCCTGTCAAACAAACTTTTCTTATTGAAATGTTTTTTGGTTTTGCAATAGACTCCTCAAAAGAATTAGATGATAAATTGGATGCCTCTATTAAGTTAGTTCAAGACATCACAAATATTGAAAAAATTGTAATTGAAGAGTATAATATTATGCCTTTTAATATCATTCCTGGAACCTATATAGAGATGTCGGAATGTCTTTCAGGGTGTGTTTGATAGGTTGTTTTTTCCCTAGAAAATTGAAAAAAAATTCCAATTCCACTTTTTTTGTTGTGTTTGATAGCTTGTTTTTGGCCTAGAATTGGTTTTCTCCCATGTCCACTCACTCGTCACTTTTCCATGCGTGAGTGGAATTTGCTTTCTTTTGATTGGGTTGGTTTTCATTTTCCATTTTTTTTTTTGACCAATGGAAAAAAAATCTAGATATAATGGTAAAAAAACTTCTAACTTTTATTGACAATTTTCATGTAAAACGAAGCCAAACGATGATATTCGGTATGATAAATTTTTTTTTTCATATTTTTTTTGTACTTTTTCGCAATTTGAACAAATTCTAGACCCAATGGTAGAAAAAATTATCACTTTAATTGACAATTTTCATGAAAAATGAAGTCAAACGGACACCAAACTTTCAACATTTTTCAGGTGGAAAATTATACCTATCAAACAAAATTATTTACAATTCTCAGTAAAACAATTTCTAGGCAATTCAATTCCCTGTAATTCATTTTCTTTCCACTCATTTTCCACCTTTGCAATCAAACGGACCCTAAATATTGCAGAGATGTCTTGACCCAGAAATTGTCATGAACTCTTTAAAAGGGAAAGAAATGGAGCTAGAATCTGAAATAGCTGAGAGTAGCAACTTTGATAATCTTTTTCGTAACAGGTAGCTCACAAAATAGGCAAAATGGACGGAGGGACAATATAATCTTGGAAACAATTATTTGTAAGAAAAGGAACAGAGGGAGGTCTAGGTCAAAATTTAAGGCTAGAAATAAAAAGTATTATGGACGTGGAAAAACGTCACTTTATAAGGATTATTGTAAAATGAAAAATGAACAGAAAGATAAAATGAAAGATGAGAGAAATGTAGTTGAACTCCCCCGAGTCTAACATTGTGGATGTTTATGTCATAATTAAAAGCATATACCAAGTTTGGATACTGCAAATTATACAAATAACGTTATTTATAGTCGTCATATTGACATACTTGTGATGGTTAGTGATTTGATGCATTAATGTGATATTTTTTTTATTATCTCATGCATCAAATTACTAATCGTCACATGTATAGCGCGTAGGGCGACTACAAATAGCATTATTTAAAAACAAAAAAAAAACAAAAAAAAGATCAAGTTCAAGAACAGATCTTGGACTTAGATTAGACTTTCCAATTGAAATCTAGAATACATTGGTTAAAAGACTTTTAAGACTATAAATGGTGGAGAGGTTGTTATGGGAAATAATGTAACATGTAGAATTGAGGGAATTGGAAATGTTACATAGATTTTTGAAAATGAATAATGTCCACTTAAAAATATACACAA
>CAIGRQ010048497.1:0-17487 GCA_903798375.1 Fraxinus sp. D2006-0159
CCACGTAGCACCAAATCGACGATTTTTAAAATGCAATTTCGATTCGATTTTTCGATTTGACGATTTATGCTTATGGCCCTAATAAAACGAATGAAGATCGTATCTACGACGACTACATCAGTTATCAACCATCATGAATTTCACTGATTTACTTATTATGTTTCATTGTACTTCCTATTTTTAACTACTCTTCTCTGGCTGGAGGTTTGGGCCATACGTCTATGACCCCCCCCCCCCCCTCCCTAGCCGTGGCTTTTTTTATTAATAAAATACTAGTGTAATGTGGTTTGATTATAAAATCCTCAAAATTTACAACTTTTATAACACTTTTTTAACTTTTTCCTATTTAGTAATTAAAATTAAACCACAGAGGAAATTTCCGTCAACTAATAAAGTAAGATTATGGCTGGACAAAATTCTCGAACCGAACTCGAATCGAACTGAATCAAACGATTCTTCATAAATTAAATACCCGAACGAGTATCTAAATCGAAAATCGATGGATTTGGGTCGATTCTAGACCAAGAACCGAAAAATCGAATAAGAACCGAATCTAAATATTTTTTTTAATTTTTTATATTGAATTAATTAAATTTTTTTATTTTTATAACTTTTAATTTTTATTTCATTTTCTTTATGTAGGCTGCTTAAAGCAAATGAATTATTGATATGAATCACCAATGTTTTAATATTAGTATCTATTTTTTGGTATTTGTATACATTGAAATCTTATTGAACAGCTTGTTATTTATATATTTTTAAATTAGGCTACGTTAATTTGTAAAAATTGCGAATGAACATGTCATTAGTTGTATTTATATAGTGTTACTGTAAATGTTAAAAAATTTAATAATGGTACACAACGCAACGGATCGGAATTGAACCGAACCAAATCAAATGGAACCGAACCCGAACGGTTTCATAATTATATTTGGACTCGACGATTCCATTTATTAAATACTTTAAAATTTTGGATCGATTCGATTCTCTTCAGAAACAAAGTGACCCATGTACAGCCCTAATATTAACAACAAATAATTCTATAGAAATAAAATAACTTATTTAGTTGATAATTTTAAAAAATAAAGAAAAAATGGTAGTAAGTTATAAAAAAAAAATAAAGTATGAAAGCCTACCATTGAGTCCGTACGTATACGGAAATAACTGGTCGGTTTTTGAAGAACTTAAACAAATAACTGAGCAGAAAGTGGGAAATACACATTTTGGAAAAAGATCATTTCACTTAATTTTAGCTCGAGTTTATTTCTCTCTTGGGATTTTTATTTTATTTTTTTTGGAAATATGCACAATTAAATTAGGGCACGTTTGGCTATGTTTCTGCTTTTACTTCTATTTATTGTAGAAGATCCTCTCAGACGATGTCACTATATTTCAGTTTCCTCTAAACAAGACAATACTTTTAAAAAATTATCCAAACGTGTTAAAAAACAATTTTTTAATTTTAAAAGTAACTTTTTTCAAACGCCATGCCAAACAAATCCTTAGTGTTGTTCAATAATCTCAATTCTTGGTAACTTAGGCGTCAGACTTGGATGTTGATTGTAATAGATGAGAAGAAAAATGAAGACAAACCCACAAAGCATTAATTAGTGAAGGGTGAGAAGCAGGCAAATATGCCCCAAAAACAACACAGAGAAGAGCCAAAAACAGCTATATTCTTATCATCTAAACTTGAATTCTGATTGCCGGTCCCTATCTTTATTGTTTAAAGGGCATCCACCACCTCGAATAATTTTTCGAAAGTGATTTGTCTACTTAAATAAATAAGATTTTAGATTAAGCAAGACTAATGTGACTTTCTCGTAAAAGCTCTTTGACAAGAAGCAGATGTTATTCCAAACATGGCCTTAAGAGTGCGTACAAAATTCCTAAGGAAGTTTCAACCAGCACAGAAGGCGTAACGATATGAACTTGAGGAGGAGAGGAAACCATTAATGGTTTGAACAACATTTCAACTAAACTGTTCTTTTTACTGGCAATGGAAGCAATGCATCTGATTCAATTATTGCTACTTAATAGTAAGCTTATCACAACGTCTATGGAACTTTGTGCAGAATAATTTATTACTGCCAACTGATGAACCCTAACAAACCCCTAGATTAGAACCCGGTTTGGTTTTGTTAAAAATCAAATTTTAGTAAATTTCGATAAATGTTGATGAAATGTGTGATTGGACAGTTGATAAAAATTTTGGAGCTCATGAAATAGGGTTAAAAATGAGTTCCAAAAAATGGGAGAAAACAGGGGCTAGATTAGTTAAAGGAGGAGGAGGAGAAGTTAAAAATCTTACCGAACCGTACTGTAAAGTAGTCGTAGAAGAGTGATTGGAGAAGGGTGTTTGCCAGTACACTAATAAACATGTTACATGCATTATCAAAGACTCGACATGCCCATATTCAAGTCCAGGATCTGGACCCAAGCACAGTATATAGTCCAAATGAAATGGGAGAGAATTACCAGTAAAAATATGCCCCACTTATTCACGCTCCACGCTAGATACAGCCTTTATATATAGTTGCATACCCATTTCCTATCTAAAAACTCTAACCTTGAGAGAGCCAAAGGACTAAAGAAATCCCACAGAAACATCTCTTCTTGGGTCTCTAGATATTTTTCTACAGTTAGCTCTCAGTTCTGTTTTTTTTAAGACCTCTTCTACTACAGACCTGTTGTCCACCCCAAACTTATTCAGAACAACAAACTGTTGGTTTCGGGTCCATTCCTCGTTTCCTTTTTATTCTTTGTGGCACTAAACAGCAAACATTGTCCGCCATGATCACCGGAACCCGAAAATGCTATTATTTAATGCCAGCACCCTTAATCATCACACAAATATTTGCATTGTGGTGAGTACCGTCTTTCCTAATCTCTTCTGTTGCATAGAATTTCTGCATAGTTCTACTCCCCTTAAAATCTAAATAAGGGAAAATGAACAGTGTCTTTCTGCTGACAAAACCAAAATTCCTTGGAAACTTTATGTTGCATGTACGTATGAGCTAAACATGTTGAATTTTTGAATCAGGTAACCATCTTCCTGTAAATGAAACTCCAGTAGAGTTTTAGAGGCAGGAACTGAAGAAATTTGTGGAGCAGACAAGATAAAAAGTGCAAAATTTGAAAACTGGCATAAAAAGAAACAGAAATGTGTGCAAAAGTATTACCTTCGTTCACAGATGAGAACCAGGATCTGCATAAGCAGATAGGGTGTATGAATGGGATATTTCAGCTCTTTGATCGCCACCATTTCCCAACACGCCGGCGCATCAGTAGCCAAAATCACAAAAGACTACTTCCAGGTGATTCTTTATGTAACCAGAAAGTTAAGATTCAAATATGCATTTATTTAAAATTTTATTTCATATTTTCGACACATTTATGCATAGTATTGTGCTTTCGTCTTCTTTAACACTTTCAAAGTTATCATGACACTGTGAGCGCAGACAGGTTCCAGTTTTCCTGCATTCACAATGATCATCCCCTATGTGCATTTTATATGGCAGTAATCCTTTTAGCATAGCAATACAGAAATGAAAATATATTATTTTGCAATAAGCGATAAATGCATAAAGCTATCCGCAATCTCTTATAAGATGGTAGAAAATGAGTTAAACTCCTTCAATAAGGTGAAAGCTCCAGCAAAAATATCACAATACAATCATAGTTTGTTAATTACCAACTTTCTACAAACACATCATGAATTTTATATAGGGTTATTGATACATCATCCTTCATCTTCTATTTACAAAATTAATTATATAAGAATACTCTGTATTAAGTCATAAATCCTCATCTGCCACCAATATCTAACATTGTAATAATTCTGTGCTTGTTAAGGTGCTCACCACAATATGAACCCTAGACATGCAACAGAAACAGTAAAGGTAAGATTCTGAACAAGTTCCTTTTGTGGATTTTTTTTTTATTATTTGAAGAAATCGAAAAACTCCCATGTTATAGTTTGGCATAACCAATTGTTTATTTGACAAGAGGTAATTGTGTGACTTACATTCACAGGAAAAAGATTTGGAGGAGGCGCAGAAAGAGTCGAGAATCTCCTTTGAATCATCCCGAGCCTCATGTTCATCTTCCTCCTGTTCATCCATGCTTTCATCATCTGATTCCAATAAAATGGCTCAACCAGAAGCTATTTCATTTATTCCAAAAAAAATTCGTGAAACCCCACATCAAACCACAGCCATGAAAGAACAAAATACTTCATTTTCCACGGGCCAGCAGTCCCTTGATCTCCGGGATGTAGTGAAGGATTCAATGTACAGAGAAACCCGTGGCTTGTCCATCAAATCTAAGGCTAAAGATGAAAGAAGAGGCTCTGTGTTGAAGCACATCGACTCTCCCAGGCCTTCTCAGCAATTCAAAAGTGTTCAGTCACGGCTTGCTGTTTCTAATGGATCAATTCAGGATCTTGGTAAGCTCCAAGAAGTAACAGAGAAATACAAGGATGAGCGGCTGGCACTTCCTCGTTTCTCTTACGATGGAAGAGAATCACGAGATACACTGAATTCTACCATTCAGCGCAAAGAACTTCCCAGGTTATCGTTGGACAGTAGAGCTAGTACTGTGAAGAGTTCAGCCCTTCAATCCAGATCAAACTTTCTTTTACGGGATCTGCATATAGGAAACGAAAACTCCAGCCAAGTTCTACCCTCTAACCAAGAACCAGGAAGTAACAAAAGATCATCCAATGTCGTGGCAAAGCTAATGGGCTTGGAAGCCTTCTCAGACGTTATTTCCACAAGTGAGAGCAGGATTATAAAGATAAAGTCATGTGCTGACATAGATTCTGTTCCAAGATCGCCAAAACCAGCTGGCATGGGCAAGTACACTCAAGATTCTTGTTCCCCGCGTGTTTTGCAAAAGGATCCTGCCTTGTCACAGTTGGGCAATGCCAATTCAGTCAGGAAACTGACTTCATGCTCAAGGTTTCCACCTGAACCAGCTCCATCGAGGCAGCCATATACTAGTCAAGGCTCTCGAAAGCAAGCTTTAGAAAGTAGGAAATCTTCGGCAATGACCCCAAATATGTCCTCTGTTTATGGTGAGATTGAGAAAAGGATAACAGAACTTGAATTCCCGAAATCTGGTAAGGAACTCGCGGTCTTAAAACATATTTTTGAAGCAAAAACAAGACAAAGGTTGGAGAACAGAAAAGGGGACCTCACCGAATCTGCATGTCAAACAAGCAGATACAGTGTGGAGAACATTATCTCTGATCTGGATTTTAGATTGTCCAAGCGGCAGGATCAACGGATTAACCACCAAGTTCCCACCATGAAGGGGACCGTCCCTCCAAAGACTTCTATTATGATCATGAAACCAGCCAAAGTGTTTGACAAAATCAAGATTTCAAGTTCTTCTTCGGTTCCAGCTCCAGATACATCGCATTTGCAAAAACTCAGAACTCGGGATTCTACATATAACCGGGAGAGTTCAGTTCAAAAAAATCCAGGAAAAGATTTTACGCCAAGGAATAATCTGAAAGACCCTAGTTGGCATATTCATTCCACTGATAAGAATATCAATTGGAGAACTTCAGAAGTACAGCGAACCTCAAAACCACCTCAATGCATTAAGATAGAAAGCCGTGCTACCTGTGGAAGGAGTTCCGGAATGGCGAGTCCAAGATTAAAACAGAAGAAGCAAGGAATATATAGGCAATCTCATCCCACCACCCCGCCATCTGACTCGGGCATGATTAAAAAGAAATGTAATAAGCAAGTCGTGGCATCGGGTCACTCAAATAGAAAACTCCACCTGAAATCAACCAATCTGCAGCATAGTTATGACCAATTGAACGAGCGCAGTGGTGAGTCTGGTGACACAAGATACTCAAGTCACCAAAGTGATACAGCTTCTGTGATGTCAGAAAGCAATATTAGTCTCGTCTCACAGATAGACACAGAGGTCGTCAGCCTGGCCCATTCTATTGAGATGAAAGCCAAACAGAACCAAGAACCTATACACAGGGTAAGTGCGATTTATTTAGTGCCCGTCCTGTGGTTCTAACTCACTTGTTAACAAGTTCCATTTTTCACCTTCCAGAATTCTGCAGCAAGATTGAGGGAAGACACAATAACAGCTGAACTTGCAACAACTATACTGGAACAACCAAGTCCTGTCTCAGTTCTTGATGCGGCATTTTGCAGAGATGACTCACCATCTCCTGTCAAGAAGATATCAACTGCTTTTAGAGGTATTGCTCTTACTCTGAGTAACATCCATCTTGTATGTCACTAAGAAAAATTACATTGATATGTGTAAGAAGGCTTAACCGTACTAACAGAAGAATGAGTTACATAAATATTACAGAGAATGAACCAATACAAGAGAGTGGCACATAATGAAATGTAGATTCTCCCCGTATTTATGTACCATTTCAACAGAAGTGAGGCTTTTATATTATTCTTTAGATAGTTGACAGGCCACCACAGAATTTGCAGGTCATATAAGACCAGCTGTCAACAATGTGTCAGTTTCACAATCAAACACAGAAAAGAATATAGAAGAAAAACAAGATAGTGAAGAAATCCTTTATTACTGCTTTATTAGCAAAGACTGACCTTTTCAGTCACTCTTAACATTTATTAGAGCAATAACATTTGTTGTTAATTAGAAATGAACCACATAAAAAAATGCTATACTTTGAAACCTATGTGATTTTGAATCTCATACGAAAAAGTTTGGCAAATGATAAAGTGAAACAGGGGCATTGAAATGAAAAAATTGGTACAAAAGGAATTATGCAAAAAGAAATAAAAAATCAATGACTAGAGACATGCAAAAGGAGAATACTCATCTACGCACAATTTCTTTTGTGTGCAATTACATAGCAAAAGCATATTTTGACTAATAGATATTGTTGTATCTTGTCAATACCTGAACAGGTGATGAAAGCCCAAATTTTGACGAGGCAGAATGGCATGTCGAGAATCTAAATGGTTTACCAGATCACAAAAGATTTCACGGGCACGGTCGCAGGGAATTAGATATGATTGAGCACTTAGTTCATAAGCTTAGATTATTGAACCCCACTCCTTATGTGGATACTCTGGACCACAATACATTCATGTATGAGAGCTCCAATCCAGTTCTGCAATATATTACAAAGATATTACTGGCATCAGGACTCCTCAGAGATGTAATACCAGTCCCAACAGTCAATCAGAACCACTCGTCATACCATCTGATCAACCCTAAATTGTTTGATGTCCTTGAACAAACTGAGCAAAACATGAAGCTGGAAAATGAAGAACTTGATGACAAGAATGCTTGGTTAAAATTTAATCAGAAAATTCACAGAAAAATTGTTTTTGATACAGTCAATGAAATTCTTGTTCAAAAATTTGCTTCACGGGGATTATTCACCCTGGGACGAGAAAAGTTGAACCAAGAAGAGCTTCCAAAAGAAATTCATTTAGAGCTGAATCGTCTTCAGAGAAAGCAATATTGCAGCCAAGATGACGAGGATGATGGATTTGTGAGAATCTTGAAGGAAGATATGATGCATCAATCAGCAGAATGGGCAGAGTACACTTGTGAGATCCCAGCCTTGGTGTTAGACATTGAGCGCCTAATCTTCAAAGACCTGATTAATGAGGCAGTCATGAGAGAAGCCATTGGGTCTGCACAATTGACCAAGGAGGCATTGCTGAGTTGCAGAGAACTGTTTACCATGTAATTTTGCCAAGCTCTACATTTCCTTGTTATGAATGTTTTTCCTCTTCGTGCCTAAAATAAAATATTTCACAAATATCATGATGCAGTAAAATATCTCTGTTAGTTGACAGCACAAATCTTCGTGTAAGCATGTAGTAGCTTGTTGTGGTCATATGCTACGTACAGAATCTAAAAGCGAATTGCATACTATAACTAAACTCCAGTTAAATGGTAGAAAATATATTGAAGAATATTTCATGACAGACTAATATTATTCCCCTCCTCCTGTTAATTATGAGGAACACCAAGTCACAAGCTGTAACTCATGTGGAAATCTTAAAAACAGGTACATAGAAGAACACACTCACTCCCCTCACCTCCAAATAAGAAAAACAATATTTCTCAATGATAAAAAGTAAGCAGCAAAACAAATTATCTCAACAAGCAAACCAGCGTAGTTTAACCTAGAGATATTTCAACGAACAAGCCAACATAAACAAGAAAAATGAAGCATAAACCACCATTCCTGGTAAAATCAAGTGATTGTCATTTATCCACAATTCATCACCCAAACCATCACGGTAAGTCCAGAACTCAGAATGATAAACCAACAAAGTACATCCCGAACTGGTACAAGATAATAAAATCGTGTTTAAAGATACAATTCTACAGATATTTAACCACAGTTGTTTTGTTCCCAAATAGAGTATCTTCTCACTTTTGCTTCCCAAATACCTCTCATCAAGTTCGCATCAGTCACACCAGAAAATCCAGAACTGGAATTGCTGAAATATGAAGTCAATTCTAAAATGAGCAAGGAAGAAATGTACAGAGAAAACACATTTTAGGAAGAAATGTCCTCTAGGAAATTTACAAACACAGTCTCCCTCTAATCTTACCCAGAATTCATATTAGCTTGTGCCTTTAACCAAACCAAGTGAGGCACTTGAACAAAGTCAAAACCAAGTACATCTTAAAACGCAACTTTAATGCAAGCTCGAAATTTCCCATTTATGTTCTGACACTTCCAGATTCGATTTTGCCATCAACATAAGAAACATAAATGATTTAAGAGAAGTTTTTGTACATAAATTATAATTATACCTGCTAAATTCAGATACGAAGAAGATGCCCACCATTGTCTATAATTCACTGCAAAAGAGAGATAAAATTGGTGCAAAGAGAGTGTTAGTGTTTCAGTTAATTATAAATGTCATATATTTTATTAGTTAATTGTTTTTAACCTAGGGTAATAAATGACATTACATGAAAGTCCTCCATTCCCCAGCATTCCAGTTTGCATCCAAGAAATTCTTCCGATTTTTTTTCTTTTCTCTCAAGAAATTAACTTAAGTCCATTCCTGCAGATAAGATGCAGGTTAAATAATGCTAATAGGGAAAACCATAACTCTAATGTGGAGGGGAACAGTCTTCGCTATGCTCAGAACTGCTGCTACCAATGTGTCCTTTCTTTTTGTAATAGAAAATGAGTTATTTAAAGAGATGATGCGGAGAGTATTGGAACTTTTAAGGAAAATAGTCAAATACAATTCCATAATCCATTCTCTAAGAATTTACTACGCTGAAATTCCATTATCCCAATTGCTGGTGGCATGTTCGCGTGGTCGTAGTTGATCGATACTCTCCTCAGCTAAACTTTGGTAGGGTCTCATGTAATTATTCTCAAGAGATCCGTACTTGTATGTATTCAGCATCTTGAGTTCAATGAGAAGTGGAAATGTCTATTGCATGCTCTAAACAAGGTAACTTTGTGGTGATGGGACATCTATGGAAATGCAATTATATGCTTATCACTTTTGAAATGTCAAATTGTGGATTTTGCCTGAATTTCTATTGCTTAATTTCTGCCTATAGTCATGCATTGGTGTGTTTACTTGTTTCTAATAACCGTCCATCAAGTAACAAACACCTTCCTCAAGCAAGCAGTTGACCACCTTCCTCTTTTCTTTTCTTTTTTAAATGCTTTATATATGCAGTGAACGTCTTCCTTTTTTCCCAATGGCATTCCTTCAACCTTGAACGTTGAGGTTCGTCACTGAGTTATTAATAATTAGTTCCACTAAAAATTTTAAAACTATGCAACTAGCTCACCTCTTTCAAAGAACATGGTACATTTAATTTGTCAGTCTGTCTGAGTAAACTTTTAGTGCAACGCAGCTGGATTCCTGCCTCAGTAATGAAGACAAGTATAGATGGATGATGATGATGAAATATGGCTGGTTTCGGTTTTTTATTTTTTATTTTTTGTCTTTGTTTTATCTTTTCCATTTATTAGTTATTAGTGCCTGTGCGCTTAAGTTTTCTAGGAGTGTAATGACTTTAGTGCAATTTCAATTAGTTGGCAATCAGGTTAGAATTCTCTTATTTCTCTTGCAGCTGACAGTAGCATTCACTTGGCCTTTTCTAAATGAAGTTAATAAATTTTGGGAGTCTCTCTCTCTTTCAATCCAATTTTCGGCATTCAATCTTGAATCAATTTTGTTCTCGTGGACCAATGTTGAGATCCTCGTGGAGATGCCACCAAGGAGCCGACCCAATGCTTGCAACCAAGCTGGGAATGATGGGATGGAGTTTGGAGGGAGGAGATGACGCAACGAAAACAACAAATCGATTCGTTAACCCAACGAATCGACACGGTCTTGACCCAACAGCATGAGATGCCTAGAGGATTAGGCGTAGAATGAGGGTGGCTATGGAAGACGCTACACTACCATAGGAGGCGAAGGAACGAACCAAAGCGCGAGAGGAGGTGCTGGCACACCACCTGGGGCAGAAAGGCAGCCTGTAGATGCTTCTGCAAGGGGAAATGAGTGAGTGAATCATGAGTTACAGTGGGAAGATGATGATTTAAGCAAGGGGAATAGCAGGTGGTTTTGCACGTTCAAGTAGTAGGTCCGTAACAGAATCATCCAAAAACGTTATATATGTAGGGTCAGCCTAGCTGTGTTAAATTTGGTGTATATGTTATTCTTCATAATTCCCCTTAAATGTATTTCTGTGCATGGAATTGCAACCCAAGAAGCTTAATAGAAAATTACCTCGTCGTGAACATGAATATTAACTCATGACTTTAGCTTGCTTAAACCCTGTAAGAACACAAAGCAACATCTTTTCCTTTCTAGGGTGTTTTTTTGCAGCATCAGTCCTTATGCATGAGTGTAATTGAATATGACATTGCAATTAAATCTGGTACTCTTGTTCATGAGCAGACAGAGATTTTAACACAAGCAGGTAAACTCTTATAAATCTGTCATTGGGGGGGTACAATTCCTAATTCTAAATACCTTTTTTTTTCTTTATTTTCTCGATCCAGTAGAGGACAATTGGACAATCGCTGAGAAAGACATTTCTTTACATAATCTAAAGAGAGAAACCAAACATCATTCTCGGGTACCTAATAGAAGCGTATACACATGGTTTAAAAAATCCCAATTAAGGCCCGCCTTAGAGTGAGGCGAACAAAAAAGCCTCAAGGCACTAAAAGCGCGACAGTTTTTAGAGGCACACGCCTCACAACACTGCCTGAAGGTTTGTGAGGCCTGCGCTTCTTAATTTTCCAAACCTATTTACTTTGTTTTAGATGTGGACCCACACAAAATAATAAAAAGTTTGATTGACTTACTTTGTATATTGGCTCAATATCAAAGATAGAAGGAGACCTAGGAAACTAGGCTATTTTCCAAGGCTAAGGTAACAAAGTTAGTCCGAGATTCACGACTAACTTCCTCTACAAAAATAGAAGAATGTTGCAGTTGAGAGTGTGACTAGATCAGAAATAATCTATCATCCCTTGCTTTTTGGGTATGAAACTAGGCTATACAAAGCATCGAGAAAAAAAATGATATATTGAGTATTTCCCCTTACAATTCTAGTAAACCTACTTACACCATTAAATTTAAAACATTAAAAAATTGTGCTTCTTTTATACCCCGCTTTGAGAATAGTCCACTACCCCCACCAACTAAAGTAACAAACTTTAGTAACAGCTCTTTTTTGTTACTTTAGATTTCTTATGTTTGTTTGCACACTTAATTTAAATTGTTATATTATGAACGACGCAGACATGCCGACACATGATTATTTAGGAAAGTAGGACACAAATACCTTGATTAAATTTTTAAAATTTTTAATTTGTATCTTATATTTGATTTTGTACTTTTTTTAATATTAATATGGGACGAGGCACATGCCAAATCAAACACCTACTCAAGAAGTGTACCTAAAGTATCCCTTGAGCATTAAAAATTTAAGGAATAAGCAAAAAAATAAAAATAAAAAAGATGCGGCATGTGACTTATTGGACCCATGTCATTGAATCCGAGGAGTTCAAGTGCCCGACATGACATCATACATGTCAGACACAGGTACACCACCCTAGTACAAGTGTTCATGGATAATATATTATAAATTTTGAGAAATATTTATAATTTATTATTTGCGTAATTTACATTTAATAGTTTTTTGATATTTTTTTGCTTTACGAGCCTCACTTCTCACTACTTGATTATGCCTTTTTAAACATTTGCCATACAATTACAAACTCTTCGTGGCTGTAATATACATGTAGACAAAATTAAATTAGCTAAAATTAACACTGGATAAATTTTGACATCACCATTCAACTTCAAGAAAAGAAAGCTATAAATCAGAAGAAACCTTACAATAAAACTTCTATGCTATCATGTAGCAATCTAATTTTCCAAGAAATGGTGGATTGTGGACAGATTAACTAAAAATGAACATAAAGAATGTAACCATTATTGTCTTTCAACTGCTTAAAGATCATTTCACTGGACTCCACCAATTATCAACCTCTATTTGCTCAAATATACAACACTCCTTTAATCATCCATTACTTGAGAGGTCAAGACAACTATACATTAAAGAGGAGTAAGATAAGCCAAATTTCAATTTCAGTTATGAAGATATTATCAATAACAAATGTTCACGAGACAACTACATACCTCAAGAACTCAATAAAGTGGGGGACAATGCGCCTCTAGCAGTCTGTAAAGCTCGTAAAGAGAAAGTTCTAGCTCACTGACTACCCTGGAACTGAGGTTTGAAGCAGTTCCCTAAACATTACAAGTATACAGAGTCCAACTAAACATGCCTAATCTACAAATGACCTATGCCTGCATATTTTCCCCATTTTCGTGGAGAACTTGCTTCGATGTCCTATTCTTCTCATCTTTTTCATCATGATAGTTGCCAAACCAAAGAGCAATTTTGTCAGTATCTGCAGTTTGAGAGTCAGTTGGCCTACCTAAAGACTTCCTGCTACTTTCAAATTTAAATTGTACGTTGGGCCTCCCATCCAAGAGAATATTTCTCCTGTCCCCTTTGGATTCACATGGACTGCTCCAAACAGCTTCAGTGATGCGCACAGATTGCTCTATAGCTGAAACACGATTATCCATAAATGTGTGATTCTGATGTCTCCATGCTGCCTCATCATAAAATTTAGCTGGAAGAACAGGCAACGATGCCTCCCCTTCCCCAAATTGAAGAGGCGGGGCAAGAAATGGATTACTTTCTGCTGCTTTTAGTGCCTTCGCAGCATCCCCTGGTTCAACAGCCACCCTTCCTTCAAACCCATTACTAAACAATTTCTTCTGCATATTTAACAGGGGCATCTCAAACTTCTTATTCTGCTCATCAACCTGCTGTACTATATTATTGTTCCAAGTCTCCAATTCTTTCTCATTCCCCAATATTAAATCCTTATAAGTCTCGGGATCAGGAAACCTGGGCAACCAATCAGGTATATGCTCCTTGGGAGGGCTTTCACCTGTTTGCCTGAAACCAGGGTTCAGTTTTCTTTCTTTTACAACAGGAAAACAGGGAATTGAATACACAAACGGGTTTTCCTCCACTTCTTCAATGTACCTAATAATATCCCTAACTACTGCCGAACCAGAAAGACAATGACTAGGGTCAGAACCCCCCGAAAACCCCTGAATGGAGCCTAGATCCTCCAACCCCTGAATCACATCAAACACATTACCATCACTCCTATTGACTAAATTCGCTTTATAATTTGCAGTTCTTCCCACCTCTGTAATGTACCTGACCGCTACATCTGATAGAGTATTCAGTGCGGATTGCTGGAAGCTCTGAAACCCTAAGCTCTCGCATAACTGAGCCACAGCAATTCTAGAAATGGCCTCAGCAAAATCGTCAATTCCCAACTTCTTGTTCTTCTTTTTTGCCTGGAGACTTTCCTTCTCACTCAAGAATCCCATGTTGGCCTTTCCATTTTCATCGCTCATATTCAATAACCCTTCACATCATATCCTATCAAATAACTGAGCCACAGCAATTCTAGCAATGGCCTCAGCAAAATGTCAATTCTAACTTGTTCTTCTTTTTTGCCTGTAGACTTTCCTTCTCACTCAAGAATCCAACGTTAGCCTTCCCATTTTCATCGTTCATATTCAAGAACGCTTCATATCATATCCTATCAAATAAATTCACTCGAAGTGAATTTCCCGCAAATGCAATTCCCCCCAAGAATCGCATTTCACAGGAAAATCATCGAGACAAGAAAAAATAAAAATCAAACCCGAAGCTCAAGCCAAGAAAAAAGAATTCAACTACACTGGGTTAAAGAATTGGAAAGCAGAGAACTCACCCAGGATTCTAGGGTTTAAAGTGGAAACGAAGAGAATCAAATCAATTAAGCCTGAGTAATTTAATCAGATATTAATGGATTATTGAATGATTTTGCAGAGGTTTGCTTTGAATAAAGACAAACTAAATCTCTATAAACCCTCTGGATCGATAGAGAAAGGAAAACGAATTGAAATGGTGAGGAGTCGCAACTGTTTAAACATCCAGGAAGCATTGGCGATTGGCGTGTGATAAACAGTTTATGAATAAAGTAGAGTCATTCTATGACTACAAAAAAATTGACAAAAAATTTGACAAAATCCACTTGACGCTCCTTATTGAAGGGGGCGGCTGTGTTAAAAATTTTGTACACCATTTTGAGCAAGTTAATCCTAAAATGTAAGGTTAATTTTAAAAATAGACACTGAAGTTTATTAAACATTTCAAAATGGTCATTGAATTTTATTTTCTTACGGTAGAGGTCATGGAAGTTTTTAATAGTTACACTAATGGTCAATGGACTGACATAAATCAAAGATTCTGCATGGCTCCATTAATGTCAAGTCAAATATAGATGATGTTAACTAATAGGGTGGCCCTTTCTTCACAGAATTTTGGTGCCCGAGTTTGCACCGAGTCAAATCTGGGCACCCCCCACCGAGTTTGACCCGGGCACCAATATTCTGTGAAAGGGGCTTTATCCTAACTAATATGCCCTGTCAGATATAATCATAAATTTTGTGTAGTACGTTTTCATGTCTGAACCTTTTTTTCATCTAAACAATATCAACCACATTTGAACATTATTTCGTAATTCTCCAAATATCTCCAACTTTCAAAGCCTTTTGTGTCCATGTTGATATTTAATAGTGCCACAAGATTTCTTGTTCATATATTTCATGCCAAAAGACAATTTAAAATACGAGTGATCACTACTATAAAAATACTTCAATGATCATTGATATGGTATAATCGTGCTCGAGCACTATTAACTCGAGCTCATGTCGCCTCATGAAACACGACCTAATTCCTCGGGCACGGACGATGTGCTCGAGTAGATGGTCCACAATGCTCGAGCACATGTACCATTGTCTTTGATGGATTAGTAACATTAGTCTTTGGGATATGTCCTCGATCAATGTGGTATCCTCGGGTATTATCCCTCAAGCACATGGACACTAACTTACCTAAGGACTCTAGCCCTATTCAATTACCACAATTAAGGGATCCTAGGTCCTAAAGGAGTTTTACCTTGAGGAACGTCTCAAATAAGGAAAGCTTGGACTTCTAATTGCAATCAAACACTATTCACTCCTTGAGATAAGGATGACAAATCCTACTAGGAGTACATTACTACACGACACTACAAATATACGACCTAGGATCATTATTCAGGTAATTTTTTCATCTATATTCTCAACATATATTTTCTCTCAAATTTATCTTTCTAACTTTAGTATCGAAGGGGCGACGAGGACACATATCGACGCATTTGTTTCAGGTATCGGAAGATCTCGTTCGTGCTCTTTCCCAATCGTCAAACTCGGAATTCAATAAGTACGATTTTTGGTAGCATCAATCATTATTAATTTTTTTTAACAAAATTCAATAACATTTATTAAATCTAACCCAATTAAAAATGATATATTATTTATTTATTTATTACGTTGTGGGGAATCAAATATTTTATTGAAATTAACCAAATTTGAATATCAATCATGCTACTTGTATAATCTAATTCGTTTTAAAAACTATTTTTTAAATCAATTGTTCAGATTTTGACAGCTTCAATGTTGTCAATCATGATTGTCAACAATAATTGTACAAATAAGTTAATTCTTAGAGTATTTTTAATTATTTATATTCCTGATCGGTGATATCTTATGATGAAATATTGTATTAATAATATGAATGTAAAATGTATATTTTTACCTCCTTATTTTATGTGCTCGTATTATGATTTTGTGCCAAAATGTACTCATTAATCTCACATTTTGATTTAAGTGACAATTTAATGGAGATGACGTAATTTAAAAAAAAAATAGGTGAAATCATCCAAAGTGAAAGGAAATAAAAGTTCAAGGATTAACGTGCTAATACACAAAAATTGTGTTGAACCTCACGATGAAGATTTGAGAGTGTTAGGAGTGAATTGGATGAAAGAAGATATCAAAGGGATGGATCAAAGTATGATTACACATCAATTTCCAATCGAAAAGTTATGCATCGATTTTTAACCTCATGTTGAGACCCATTTTTGACATGGAAAATGATCGAATTGGAAGATGATATCTGAAATAAAGTTGTAACTCTTTGAGTTAGCTTTTAACACATCTTGAATCACTACAATCGGATATCGAGAGTGGAAGATATGACAAAAATACTAAAAGCTATGCATCAGAGAAAAATGCTAAAACTATGCGGTCGCATAGTGTTAATTTCTTGCGANGAGAGTCTGAGGGTTGAATTTATTTATTCTATGCGATCGCATGACTTTATATTATGTGGTCGCATAGAAGACTTTCGAGACAAATTTTCTGGTTTTCTAATTCCAATCAAACACTTATGTAAATAAATCTCTCTATACTTTATAAACCCTAAAAGACGTCCAAAACGCAGAGAACATCTCACATCTTCATTCTTCATTATTTTGTTCTTAAATCATGAATTGTTACTAAACTTTTACACTTGGTCAAAGGAGATTGAAGCCTCAAAATCACAATTGTGAAATCTAAATGGTTTTTCTTAATTTAATTCATGTTTTTTAGAATTGAATATTCTTCTGTACTTATTTTCATGATTGTTATGTTTAATTGATAGGAGGCCTTTTAGTTTGTTATTCGTTACAATTTACTGCCAAATTAAATATTAAATCCGTAATTGTTTGATACATTTAACTTGTGAAGCACTAGGATTTGATGATTTTCTGCGATAGAGGTTATTGATTCTTAAGAAGAATGTTTAAATAGATTAAATGCAACCATTGGTATTTGTGTTATTTAGTTCATCGATTTCTCTATTGTGTAAAGTTGTTATTAAATTGAATCTTGAGCGCTGGTCTGGGGTTATTTAATAATTAGGGTTAATTAGAACGCTGGTTTCTAACTAACTAAAATTAAGGAGAAATAGGAAAATTATTCCAACGGTGAATATTCAAAA
>CAIGRQ010048535.1:0-10575 GCA_903798375.1 Fraxinus sp. D2006-0159
TTATTAGGGATCTATAGTGCTTGATTACATTTAAAAATTGAGCTAATTTCACCAATGGACAATGGTCACTAAAATTTGTAAGAAATTTCAAATTGGTTATTAGAAAAGATTTCTCACTTTGTTATAATGGATATCCACTTATTTAGTAATTTATAAATTTAACATGTTTTCCAATATTAGGTTATAAGGTACCCCAAAAAAAAAAGTCGGCTCGGCCCGGGCCAAAAGCTAGGGCTGAGTCTCGTTTTTTTTTTTTTGCCGGGCCCGACTCGGCCCAAAAAAACTCGGACTCGACTCCACTCGACTCATTGACATGGGTAATAAATCTACACGCGCCATTTTACTCGCTTGTTTTGACTGCCATCTGGCACTAATGAAGGCCATCCAACGGCTTCCTAAGCGAGTAGGTTTCATCTCATGAAATGTGTTGTTTTGTACCACAATAAACAAAAGCGATTCGTGCTGCTAAAAAGGCGTGACTTCTGACACAAAAGTCAAAAATATCCAAAATGTACAATTTTTCTGAAGCATGGATCACCACACATGTTATAATGAATCACGTGCGTAGATCTGCCAATAAATATTGTACACGCGTACGGCAACCTCGTTTCTAGAGCCGTAGATTCCGCTTAAGATTCCTGCCCCGTTGGCCTATAGCGGAAAAATGCATATATTTTATAATTTTTTTTATGGAAAAATTCCAAATTCCTCGTGTTAGTTGAGAACAAGTTGTCATGTGATCAAGAGTCATTTTTGTTTTAAAAAAGAGTTGGGATTTGTTTTCAATGGAAATGAGTGGGATGGGTAAACATTTTAGTGTCATGTTTGGCTAATAAAATATTGATATTGTGTTAATTTAATTGGACGACAGTAAATCTTGCCAATAACAATCATTGATACATCCAACTTTTGTGTATCTAAACTTGCCCTATGGAGAAGGACATAATTTATTTATTGTTAATAGGAAATGAAGGACTAGTTAATTGTATAATATGTCGACTGTTGTAAAATTGATCGCAAGATAATGACAATAATGAAATAAGTAAGAAAAAAAATAAAAACTTCAAAATTTATGTGAAAACCTAAGATGGAGAAAGAATATAGGCAGATGAGGAATTTCACTATAATCAATAATGAATGTGTTTACAACAATATCTCAATACTTTCAATTAAGATCTAAAGTTCTCAAAATATTACGACCTTAATATAAATCATGGAGAATATATACATGCCCTAAAATCCAAGTTGTAGATGAATAGAAATTCTGAAAACGCGTTAAAATGCGAACGGGCCGAGGTCGAATAACCCTGTCGCTTGAGCGGCTAGCCAATGATAGGCGAGGGACACCGCTCCACCTTTTCTAAACAAGTTTCAACGGGCTAAATCAATGACAAACACCAACTAAATTCGAGTAATGCCCAAACTTAGAAAGGAAAGTGGTTTTGTCATCTTATTAGCGGATTATCCTTGGTATCAACCTTACCCACTACAATACCATTAAGAACAATCACATTACGCACAAAATGATACTTCATGTCAATGTACTTAGTCCTCTCACAAAGCATGTTATCCCCAGTCAGAAAGATAGCACTATGACTATCACAATGCACTGTAGAAATTTGCAAGTCTTCACTGATTTTACCAATCAATCCTCTCAACTATATAGCCTCCTTGTATGACCATGTGCTCTGTCTCCATATTAGATAAAACTACTGTATTTTACAAAATAACTTTTTAGTTGATAGCACAGCCTCCAAGGGTAAAACATACCCTATAAGTGATTTCCTCTTAACAAAATCCCATAAATAATTTGAATCCACATGTAAAAGAGAAATGTAAAATTTGTCAATGTATTTGATTGAGATGTGTTTTGTCTTTCCTTTCCTTTTTTGTTTTATTTTATTTTTCGTTTTGTGAGTTCTAATAATAACAAGAACCTCCTTAATTTATGTCGTGCACCTACTCCATTGGACTGACTAAATATTTTTCTTTTCTCTTTTTTGGGTCTCGATGGCTAGAGATTAGGCATTATGTTGGTTGTTGGGCTACCATCTTGTCCTTTTCAATGATTGTGTTTTGTACCAACAAATTGGTGAATAATAATTCATTTTTCATATAAAATAATACTATACTTTTTTTTTTATATGAAAAATAATAATACTATACTTAAATCAAAGATTTTTTCCTTTTTTTTTTAACTATTCATTCTTCGAAAAACACTATTCTAAAAATTATAATACCAAATAATGGGGGCCAAACGGGCTACATATATTTTTGTCATTTACGTTTAGAAAATTATTTATTGGGACATTTCTTAATATATGCAAATCTTGTTTCAAAAAGTTAATTAGTGTTATTTTGCTACTTTATGTGGTATACATCATTTAAAACGCATATTTTCAAACTAATTTCCATTCATAAATTCTCCCCTAAAATAATTATGTATGTGAACTTATAATTTTTATTTTTTTTACTTTTTAACTGCACACTCTTCAAAAATACGCTTTTAAAGAAATCTAATTTCAAAAAATTTACATCAAACATGCCTTACTTTTACCAAATATAAAAGATTATTCAACATACAAATAGATTAATAGTCATTTAAGATAATCCATCAATAAATTAAGAAATAAAGGAATATTCATTTAAGATAATCAATCAAGAAGATCAAGATAAGCCAGATTAATTATTAGTTCAGTAGATTCATATGGAGAAACAAAATTTATGGTAAACCTTGTTCTATTAAATTTTTCTTTATCAACAAAATGCCTAAGAATCTTGGGACTGGGGGGACTAACCTTAATCGATGTCACATGATGACTCAATTAACATAAAATTATACAATGAATCTATTCATATAGGTCTACCTTTAGGTATATATTTTATTTTAAGAATTTTCACCCACCTTTAGGTATATACAATGAATCTATTCGTGAATTGACACGTTGAACAAGACATGATTGTGACTTCAATTCACGGTTAGGACATGTTAGTAAAAATTGAATAATATGTATAATGCAGTGCATCAAATGTGTCGTTACGTAATGACTTGTAGTTGCAACTTAAGAATGGTGGTATAGGATATTGAACAAACTTTCCTAAGCAAATAATAGCTGGCATGTATACATCAAATAGCTGGTAAGTTTCCACACTTTCATCATCTTGTCTGTCCTTGCATAGAAATCCTCTTTAGATGCATCCATCATTTTTCAACAAAAGTGGCAATTTAATTTGGTCAAAAATTTAACTCTCCACTTGTGTGTGTGTTTATTGCTTCATTTTTACATAAAATATATTTTAGAAAAATTAAAATAAAATGAAGAATTAGGTCATGTTTACTTGGTCTAAAATCAATAACCCTCTCACTTGATTTGGTAAAGAGTGGATGTGTAGATGGACAACTAACATATCCACAAGGGGGCCATGTATACCTAACACCACTATTCTCCATCAAGACTCGAATAATATTTATTTGTCCACGTCATGACTTGACTTAACATGACTCGTGTCATATTTATATATATAAATATGACGGGGCTACTCAAATCATTAGGTTATAATGTTGTCTACGATTAATGTTAGTCCTAATCAACGAATTTGATTTTTATTATAAAAAATTGTCATTTCTTGAGCTGATTAGAGACTAAACAAAAACACCGAGCACAAGACCTTGATTCTAGTCCTATTATTGATCAACTTAGGTAATTAATCTGACAAAAGCATGTTCGAGAAGCAAAGTCGATGCCCATCAAGAATCTAAGAATCTGACCGTAACCCATTAATGAGAACCCAATCGACGCCTACCATAAAGTTTAACTTACTATTTCAATATGTAAGTCAAATATTCAAAGACATGGAAACTCGATAAAGGAAACTCGGTAAAACTTTCAACTGAGAATAAAACCCACTATTAATTTTCAAACTTGTCAACTAATGCGACCCCAACAAGAATCTAAGAGATTCTCTAAGTAGGTGATCGTAGTCAAGGGAATGAAAAGTTTGACCAAACAAGTAATTACATCCTAGCCAATTGTCGACGAAAATTATTCTAGTACCACATAATTATTCATCAATTCAAGTACATTAACGCTCACACATAATTACTATAATTATATAAAATACTTTCAAAATATCAAACTTAGAACCGACAATTACATCACCTAGTTGTCCAATAATTGAACTATGTAACTGACCTTCGATTTCACCGATAAACCAATACCTTTACGTGATTTCGTTGAAAACATGTTTTAAATTACTTCAATAATTTTCAAAGTACACATATTTTCGTACCATATCCATTCATATCCTTCCACGAAACAAACATGCCACCTCGGATTGCATTATTAAAATCACCAATGATACATTATTTATTGATTGATCTAATTAAAAATTAATTTCCTTTTCAATTAGTTCCACTAGCCGTCAGATTACGTCACGGGCCGTTGGATCCACGTGTAACAATCAAAACCGACCCTTCGAGTTTTCAATTCAACCCGTTTAACCGTCCAATTCTTGACCTGGATACACGTCAGATCATTAATTATTGTCTGTGTAACAAAATGGTGTCCAAAATTGTCAAATGGACACCATTTTGTACCCCATTTTATACACCAAGAATTATCCATTGGACAAATAGTAGAATCCACTATTTTTGTTTCCCAATAAATACACATCGTGTCCTAAGTAGGTCTAATTAGTTATGTCAACGAGTCGAGCCGAAAAAAAAAACTCGAGCTTTTTTTAGCCCGAACCGAGCGAGCCCGGCCAAAAAAAGAGGCTTGGTCCGCTCTTTCTGCTTGAGCCTTAGCGGGCCGGCCGAACCAGTTCGGATTTTTTTATTTTTTAATGTCAAATCTACATTTTTACTTAAAAATTTTAAAATTTGTATGGTTTATACGTACTATAAATTAAATAAAAAAAACTCAAGTTCGACTCGATTTTTTTTGTACCGAGCTTTTTTAGGCATAAGTCGAACAAAGCTCGGCAAAAAACTCGAACTTTTTCTAAGCCGAGCCCGAGCCGGTGAGCTTTTTTGCCATCTCTAGGTCTAATTATCCATAATTGTAGAATTATGTGACAATTAAGGTCTAATTATCCAATTTGCGTAAAATTAAAAATTATAGACCGAATAAACAATTTAATCATTAAGGTTTAATTTCTATGATTTGACACTCGATTTCACTTTTTGGTAGGTGACAACTTTAGTTATTTTTAGAATGTGATCCATATGACGAGTAGCTTGAATTTCCCATCATGAATCCCAAAATTATTGTTCATTGATTTGTTATCTACAACTAGAGAAAATGCTCAAGGATACGAAAAAAAAGTTGCACCATTCTTAAAAGGAAAGCTCCAACCACCTTTAAATATATGTGAAGGATATTTTGTACCACGAATGTGGTCCTGAGTCCCGAGCCAAGTTTAAAACGTGTTGTTAGGATTTTATCAATTTCTTTTTCACGTAATAAGGATTCAAGCTTAACAATTGAGTGACTGTTTGGTGATGATTAAAATTAGATTTTTTAGTACATTATGATATAAGTTTTTGAAATGTGTGGTTGAAAAGTTGTGAGACCATGAAAGATGTGTGATTAATATTGATTGTTTGACTTTGACTTAAATTGAAAGCTGATTTTAATCCGAAACAAACAGGGCCGATGGACAATATTTTTTTTGGTGGGGGAACAAGATAGAATCGGTAGATTCAATTTCGATTCCTCTACTAAATTTGTCGATTTTGGTATTATGCATTGAGAATTGGTATGTTTCGATCAGACTCTTGATACTATCTTGAGAATCAATATTGAATTCTATTTTTCCGAATTTCTCTTTTGCTTGCACTAAGATGTACTAAACCTTTGAACATTAAACTTCAAAATTATCTCACCTTAAAATTCTATTTTTCATATTCTTTTTCTTCTTTCCTTTATAAAAAAATATAATGGGTAATCAAAATTCAAATCTAAATAGTTTTATAAATACTTTTTAAATTCAATAGGAAAAATATATTTTAGTTCAATATTTCATAATAATTCAAATTTCTTGTTGTTTCCAAAGTGACCAACTTGCCAACCAACCATCAAGATCCTCGAAAATTACTAAAAATAATCAGGCTATAAATACTACATGTACTTTAATATATATTGTTATATGAATATCCTTAAGAATTATTTTTCAATCGAGATTCTATTGTTTATGCTATGTTTAATAGTTTATCATTTCTTTCGTCTTTATGAGTTCATCTTGAATTTTGGAGTGAATTTTTGTTTCTTATCATTTTAATTAATTTTTTGTATTATTAGATTACAAGAATGACAGTGATTTCATAATTTATTTTTTCTATTTTCAATAAACAAGTAATTTTATGTTTTATTTTTATAATTTTTTTTTATATAAAGGACGGAATCAAAATCGATTGCCATTTCTAAACACGTTCGTATAATGGGTTGAAAAATCCAAAATGGTGAGTTAGTTTCATTATGGACTAGTCTGTCGTGGATCCGACGTGGCAATCAATCGACAGTTGAAAAATCGACGAAATCAAGAAAACACCTTCTTTTCCACGGTTGGATTACGCGTAAAACAACCTATAGAAGGAACCGAGGGGTTGGAGTAAGGGTAGTTACGGGTACCCATTGAATCAGCAGCCATGGTACCTCTATCAAATTCAGTTTACTGTACCAAGCCTCCCACCACTATAAATTCGCCATTTCTCAAGCATTCTTCATCATTCAAATATCCATTTACTCTTCATTTTCAGAAAGAAACCAAGTCAAGGTTCTTTCTTTCTCGTTTCCCGTGTTCTTCACCTAATTTCATTGTCTCTTACAAGGTAAAATTTTGTACTTTTGTTCATGTTTCGGGGTCTGATTTGAGGTGGGATTTTTTTGATTATGTGAAATAAGTTGATTGATGAAGTGTTTGTGTGAAAAATTTTGCAGGGTAGCGAAGTAGAATTTGATAAAGTTAAAAAAGCCATGACGATCAAGCCAGCTGTGCGGATTGCAGATCGGAAACTAGTGGTGAAGGACAGGACTTTATTGAAGAATGTGCCGGACAATGTTATAGCCACCTCCGGCGCGGCTGCAGCGCCAGTGGAGGGGTTGTTTTTGGGGGCGGTTTTCGACAAAGAAAACAACCGGCAAGTGGTGTCGCTTGGGACACTGCGGGATGTGCGTTTCTTGTCGTGCTTTAGGTTCAAGTTATGGTGGATGGCCCAGAAAATGGGGGACAAGGGCCGTGATATTCCATTGGAGACACAATTTTTGCTCTTGGAAACTAAGGATGGATCTCACTTGGAATCAGATATTAATGGCGATGATGAAAATAAAATTGTTTATACTGTGTTTTTGCCCTTGATTGAAGGTCCCTTTAAGGCTTGTCTGCAGGGGAATGATCAGGATGAACTTGAACTGTGTTTGGAAAGTGGGGATTCCCACACCGTTGGATCATCGTTTACGCATTCGGTATACATCAGTGCCGGAACTGATCCATTCGGGACCATATACGAGGCGATCCGGGCCGTGAAATCCCATCTCGGGACATTCAAGCTCAGGCATGAGAAGAAATTGCCTGGAATCGTGGATTACTTTGGATGGTGCACTTGGGATGCTTTCTACCAAGAGGTTACTCAGGAGGGAGTCGCAGCCGGGCTCGAAAGCCTGGAGGCCGGTGGGACCCCTCCTAAATTCGTGATCATAGATGATGGATGGCAATCAGTTGGTACAGATGAGGAGAAGGAAAAGAAAGAACAAGAGCAGGCATCCCTGCTGAGGCTTACTGGAATTAAAGAAAACGAGAAATTTCAAAAGAAGGACGATCCCTCAGTGGGGATCAAGAACATAGTCAACATTGCGAAAGAAAAGCACGGATTGAAATACGTTTATGTGTGGCACGCAATCACTGGTTACTGGGGTGGGGTTCGACCTGGAGTGAATGGGATGGACGAATATGGATCAGCTATGAAGTATCCGATGTTGTCCAACGGTGTCCTAGCTAACGAGCCGGGGTGGAAAACTGATGCAATTGCACTGCAGGGATTAGGTTTAGTGAACCCGAAAAATGTGTACAAGTTTTACAATGAATTGCATAGCTACTTGGCTGCTGCTGGAATAGATGGTGTGAAGGTGGATGTGCAATGCATCTTGGAGACCCTCGGGGCTGATCTTGGGGGTCGGGTCGAATTGACCCGCCAGTATCACCAGGCTCTTGATGCATCTGTGGCTAGAAACTTTCCCGATAATGGATGCATTGCCTGCATGAGCCATAACCTTGAATCCCTTTATTGGTATGTTTCTGATCCTTTTCCTTGAAAAGATCTACATTTTTTTTTTTGATATGTTTGCATGCTTTTGGTTCGATTCGTGTATTTAGATCATAGTCGTTGAATAGATTAAAAAAGGCATCTTAAACTTACCAGAACACTAAAATCCTGCTTAATTTGTCTGGAACATATTTCTATCAGACCTAAGATTTTCACTTGGATAGGAACTTAGGAAGTTTTATCTTTATTGCCTCTATGTTTCATAATTGTTACTAAATTTTGTAATTTTGATTTAGAAGTATTCTCATGTGTTTTTGTTCTGATGATTTATGAAACAGCTCGAAACAAACGGCCATTGTAAGGGCATCAGATGATTTCTACCCCCGTGATCCTGTATCGCATACCATCCATATTGCTGCAGTGGCATATAATAGTGTCTTCCTCGGGGAAATCATGCTCCCCGACTGGGATATGTTCCATTCTCTGCATCCGGCAGCTGAGTACCATGGATCGGCTAGGGCGATCAGTGGAGGACCTGTCTATGTTAGGTAAAGAATCTAAGACACTTTGTTCATGTCCACAAGATTTTAGCTTGTTTTCCGTCATTGGCATTTATCCATTAGCATAGGCTAATATTGTGTACTTTTGTAACAGTGATGCACCTGGGAAGCACAACTTTGATCTTCTGAGGAAGCTTGTTCTTCCCGATGGCTCGATTCTCCGAGCCCGCTTGCCAGGTCGTCCGACCAAGGATTCTCTATTTACAGATCCAGCTCGGGATGGTGTTAGGTAAGCCTTTTCAATTTCAAACAAGTATCAACGATAAAATTTGAGAATCGAACTTTGTCAAATTGAAGTAACAAAATTTTGACTGTACAATGTTTTCTAACATTAGATTTGGTTCTATTTCCAGCCTATTGAAGATATGGAACATGAACAAGTATACTGGAGTACTTGGAGTATACAACTGCCAAGGTGCAGCATGGAATAGTATCGAAAGAAAGAACACATTCCACCAAACAAAATCCGAGGCAATAACAGGCTACATCCGAGGCCGTGATGTCCACATGATTTCAGAAGCTGCCCTAGACTCCGATTGGACTGGTGATGTGGCAGTGTACTCTCACCGGAGTGGTGAAGTTATCACCCTTCCGTACAATGTTTCTATGCCTATTTCCCTCAATGTCCTCGAGCATGAAATTTACACCGTCACACCAATCAAAGTGTTGGTACCTGGGTTCAGTTTTGCACCATTGGGACTCATCGACATGTTCAATTCCGGCGGAGCAATCGAAGGGCTTAAATACGAGGTCAAGTCAGGTGCAAAACTATCCGAAGTTGAGAATGGAGTCGAAGGACAGAGAGTCGAAAACTTGAGCGACAAGGTTGTGGCTGTAGTTTCCATGGAGGTGAAGGGCTGCGGACGTTTCGGCACATACTCAACTGCTAAGCCCAGAAAATGCACAGTGGGATCATCTGTTGTTGACTTCGAGTATGACTCTGCCTCCGGCTTGGTCACGTTGAAGCTGGACGCTATGCCTCGGGAGGATCAGAAAGTACACATTGTTGAGATCGAATTATGAGATCATTATTTTTAGGCTAGACTATAAATTTCCATTTGAGATTCTTATAGAAGAGGTATTCTTCAAATCCTCTTAGGGTTCATGTGTGACATTGTAATGATTAGGGTTCAAACTCAAAAATGAATTTTTTCATCCAGTTTGTACCAGAGAGATGAGAACCCTACATTTGTCCGTGCCCTGAATTCAACTTCTTGCTAGGAAGAAGTTCATGTAATGCGATAAGATCATTCATCATTACATTAATAAAATCATGGCATGCTATTGTCTTCTTGATGCAATCATTTGAGTTTGCTTTTGGCAAATGGAAATTTCGAACAGTTGGATAATTGAGTACATTCTTTTTTCTCATAGCAAGCTCGACAAAGAATCAAGTCAGCCACGTCTAGTGATGGCAACCCCGCCCCGTCCCGCCCCGCCCCGCCCCGCCCCACCTTAGACAGGACGGGGATGGGGGGCGGGGCCTTGTCCCGTTTGTTTGTTTTTTTTTTTTTTAAACCAAAAATTTCCAATGAAATACAAATTCAAAATTTTATAATCCAAAGCAAACAATACTTAAAATAACTACATCAATATCCAAACTAAGCAATGAAAACAAACAATGTCCAAAATTAAACAAACAATGTTCAATTTTTTTTTTTTTTTTTTTTAATTTAACTTCGCGGGGCGGGGCGGGGCGGGGCACCCTCTCCGGGGCGGGGCGAATTTTTTTTGCCATCTCTAAGGGGGTGA
>CAIGRQ010048582.1:0-16089 GCA_903798375.1 Fraxinus sp. D2006-0159
AGCAACACTACATGAATATAACTAATGACATTTCATTCGTAACTTTTACAAATTAACGTAGCCCAATTCAAAAATATACAAAATAAATAGTATCGACTAACATTAATTCAATGCATACAAATACCAAAAAGTAGATATCAATATTAAAATGTCGATGATCCATATCAATAATTCATTTACTTCAAGCAACCTGCCTGTATAAAGGAAATTAAATATAAATCAGCGACTATTTGATTTAATCATCAACTGCTTGAACACAATTATAAAAACAAAATTTGTATAGTTCTTAAATAGATGCATAAATGGGTACCTAATTTAGAAGTGCTGCACCGGCGCGGCTGTGGAAAATGGAAATTGCTTAGGGTTTCAGGAGAGAGAAATGGTCTTAGAATTTTNTAATCATATCAATTATTAAGATATAATTATGGCGGAGGTCCATATTCTTTACAAAAATTGCAAAGGGATTCCAAACTCCATTATTTTTTTATCTTTCAAATGGGCTAACGGGCTTTAAAATTAAAATTATGAAACGATCTGACTTATTTAATTAAGTTAATAATTTATTTAGAAAAAATAAAATTATTTAATTAATTCAATAAAAAAATAAAAATTATTTAGTTTCGATTCTTGGCCTAGACTCGAGACCTGACCCAAACCCATCGATTCTCGGTGCGGTTCGGTTCAATTCGAGACTTTTGTCCATCCCTAGATTGTGATACTAGTCTACGGTATGTTCAGATTTATTTGTGGTGACCCTATGTGACCCAATATTTGTTTATTGTGACTGGTTGCGATCAATTATGTGTTAATTGTGGCCAATTGTGACTTGGTCGCATACCGTAGTAGTTAAGATTTACCTGGTCACAAACAACTACACTGAATACAAATTTGGTCACAGTTAATCACACTGAAGGCAGATTTTATCACAATTAATCACAAATAACATAGGTCGGTAACTGGGTTACAATAGTCACAAATTAGACGGTCACAAACAGTCATACCAAAGATAAATTTGGTCACAAATAGTCACATATAACTCAGATATGGTCATATATAACATAGTTAGTTACAAATCTGGTCACCTACAATGCACTACTATTGCCACCACAAGTTTTGAAAATTCTTCTACAATAGAGGTGGAGTGGAGTATAGAGAGAGAAATCATTTTCAATTTTTGGGGATTTTTCTACTGTGGGGTAGGGTGGGGTGTAGTAGGGTATTTTTGTGGAGTGGTGCAATTTCTGAAAAAATAAAAATAAAAATTGGGGTAAGGGGTGGGGTGTAATTTCCAGTTTTTTTTTTTCTAGAAAAACAATTTGGCGATTGTGTGTTTATGGCCTGATTTTGGATAATATGTAACTTGTATAAGATTACCTGTTGTTTGGAGTCAAGGTGTATATGATGTGCTCTGACCTTCATAAAATGCCAAGTATGTGTTTGTTCTGAGTTATGGTGTTTAGGTATGTGTTGAAGTCATAGTCATTTGTCCTACATTATGATTTTAGTTACTTACACACTTGTCGAAAGTGGTTGGTTTGTGGATGGTCCAGGGAGCTAAATGTTAACATTGTGACTGGTTTACCTCAACAACAAAATGGGTAGGATTGTCTGTCTTTATTTTACAATAATAACAATTTTCATCCTTATTTTTGTATTTACTTATAGTTGTCTTCTTTAAATATTATAGGCATGATTGTGGCCTTTTTTTTATCAAGCACGTACAGTTTTTGTTACACATTGATCTTGTTAAGATGCCAATGTCATTTGATGTTGGGAAAGCCATAATGGAACTTGCAGCATTGCTCTTCAAGAATAGGCGACTAAGGCAGGGTAAAAGAAGCTAAACAAAGGTAGATGAATGAGCAAAATGTCGATTGAATTGATTTTTTAATTGATTATGTTGATATATGTTGGAGAATATACTAACTGATGATGGTTTTTCTGATGGAGTAGTTGTTATTGTGACATGTGTAATTGAGTTTGGCATTAATTGTTGGTGGATTTTTCAACTCAATGGCCTAATGGATGAATATTTGTATTTAGAGTTTATGAATGAACTATTGTATTGTTTTTGTTATCTTCATTTAAGTACTGTATTTTTTTAGTAGACAAATATGTATTGTTCGTGCGTGAATAGGTTCTATTAATTAAAATTAGGTCACGACTAATCACGTATAGACACAAGTGCCATTCAAGTTAAAATAAACATGGCACAGATAGTCACAATTAGTCACACAAACTACTGACTTGTAATTTACCTTGAAGTTTTGAATATTTACACAACCCACTTTTAATAACAAAACATATTTACTAAATAGGTAATAAAGAGTAAGTGTTTAAACATAACAATTCAATCATCTTTAAAATTTTCACCAGTAGGTCACGACCTATAATACTCCAGAAATAATGGTCTGTGTTTAACCTTATAACATATATTCCTAATTAAGTGATTTTAGCCAATCACATATGGTCACAATATGAAGACAATCACGATGATTACAAACATCATAAACATAAAAATGGTATATAACTGAATGTACAGCCCAACAGAACGTGTCAAAACATGAAATGCTAAACTAAATATGTTCATATACAGCACAATGTAACCATTTCCATATGTCACAATCAATATCCTATTCTATAACTTATAAATAGTAAAGTGACTGAACAAATTCAATATTTCATAACAATAGTCTAAGTCATTGCAATAAACTTTGAAAAACTATAATCCAAAAATACACATGTGATGAGTCAAAAATGAAAGAATTTGAAATTTCAAAGAATATCATCATGTTAAACAAATTATAATAAGATATGTGAAATGATTTGATTTTTTTTTTCCTTCAATTTTTTCTCTTTATGGTTAAGTGGCACCGAGTTCTTGCATGTTCGACGATTGTAATCAGATTTACAGCATCTTCCACATTTCACAATGTGTGATCTCTCACATGCCGACTTTTTCGTCGTCTCAGTAGGGCAGCCAAAACTTCTCTTTTGGTTTGGGACATTATGTTACTTAGAATTCAGACCGGAGGCAATGTAGAATCCAACGAATATGTCATTGTGATTGCCACTTCTGCATAATTAAATCCCAATTCTGAAGCAAGGTCAACTGATTCATCAAACTTGTATGCGTCATTTACTTGTATTAGGGATGTGTCACCTCCGTACAATAGGCAAATGTGCAAAACTCACATACCTGATCACAAACAGATAACAGCATGTCATATTCAATTTATAACAATAAAAAAAGTGTAGAGGAAGTAACAAAGATATCTTAGACTGTATGTAGAAACTTGGTCGCGTTGAGTCACAATGAAATAAAAAGTAGTACAGATAACAGAATTATGCAATTACACAAAATAGAAGAACATTTTGGAATGTTGACGAACTCGAAGAAATACATCACACATTCATCGGTGGAGGCCACACTATTCACATCAAGTGCAGACAAATTAACATAAGGTCAACACATGTCAAATCAAAGAAAATCACTCAAAATGCAATGAAATTGGTCACATATTGTTTCGAGATCATATTCTATCTGATCATGATATGCAACAAGATGTCACAACATATTATATTAATCAGTCACATATAATCATAGCTAATAGAGGCATGATAACGTTAATGATGCACAAGTATAGTCGCAGATAGTTACATGGCAGTTAACATTGATATCAGACAGTTTTTTGCTTAAAATTGTATACAAGAGGTATTCTACAATGGAAATTCTGAAATCGAAATTACAAAATGACAAATGCAAACAATTTGATCGTACAAATAGAAAAAATAGGTCACAAATTGGGTACAATTCACAATTACTTCCAAAAATAAACCTCAATTATCAATGTTATAAGAAGATTTTATACTCTTTGAGAAAATGAGTACAATGATTTAACCTGAGATCCTCCTCGAGCTACAAGGATATTTTGCAACTCCAGAAGCGTTAACTTCAATCGTCCTTGTCCACTAACGACTTCACATCTTGATTGTAGCTCAAATTTGAAGCTTTATGGAGAGATTGAGGTGATTTTGTTGAAAATTTTGTGAGATCTAGAATTTTAAAATAGCTCACGAGGTAAATAGAAGCTTCGATTTTAGCTTATATATCAACTCATTTTCCACATATATCAACTCATTTGCATCTGCGTTTTTTGTGAAACCGTCCTTACAAAAGAACAAGGAATATAAAAATTTTAAGGATAAAAATGTCAATGAGATCTACATCCGATATTGTCAACTCTTTGGTGACAGTTATGAAGGTGACAAGTATGCAATGACCCCGAGATGGGAAGAGTACTGGTTCGAGCGATGAGGAAGACAAAGAGGGGTACAACTCCGGCGTGAATGCCACCAAAGCTCGCAGTGGCGAAAAAATAAAGTCGTCAAAGACTTCGAAAAAGGGGAAGAAAAGGAAAATTTCTGCTCGCGATTTGTCGTTTTCTGTCAACCGAGCAAACGGTGCCGTCGAGAAAGTGGCAGCGAAGCTCAATACCATCATGGCGCCGAAGGAAAATGCTAGAGTTGCGTGTGTCGAAAAGTTGCTTGCCACAGGGAGACTCAAGTGACGAATGCCTTTGTACTTTTCCGCATGTATACTTCATGCACAGAAGCTACCTGGATATGCTCAACGTAATGTGCGACCCTGAAGAAAACTTTGAGTGGATTGAGTGGCAGTTTAATGATCGCAAAAAATAACTCTGTTGCTGACTCTACAAACTCTAGTAATGTTTATGTTGAAGTTTATCCCAATTTCACCCATGAGACTAGCATGTTCCCGTACTTGTACCCATGTAAGTTATGATTCTCTTTTTTTCTTATGTTATTGTGTTTTTTTGTTAGGTTGTGCTTAAAAATGTTCATTTCATTCTGTTGCACAAGTAATACATGCATGGCAGACAAAACTTCAGCAATGTGAAACACATTTTTTTGAGAATCTTTCAGGAATAGCTGGAAAAAGGTAGACACTAACAATTTCAAGCACCCTTTTTTGTGGACTATTTGGTACAAGCTATGGTGACAGGTGAATCAAATAACACAACTTACATCCCACATTCTCGACTCTATAAATTAGGAGTTTCGAAGAAGGAATTATCATAAGTGCACTCACAAGTTTGGTAGCACTTCTTTGTACTGCTAAAATGAGAAATTCTTCAATTTGCGTATAAGAAATTTAACAATTTCTTACATATCAGTAAAACAATGGAAGATCTAAACTTCAATTGTGGCTTATGTCGGGCTCTGGAAAAAGAATTCAAAGATGATGAGTTTTTTTAACTAAGTGGAAAATGACGTAACGAATTGGGTTATGTATTGTAGGATCGCATACAGGGACGTAAGAAAATACTATCACAAATAGCGGCGTCATATGCAAAGATTTCATTTTTCAAGAAATGGGCATATATTCATGAAGGAAGCAATGTAAGAAAACAGACATATGTGCTTTCAAGAATTTTGAATGTACCCGCAGCTACTGCGACATTTTGCACATATTCTGTGTGACGAATATGACTTGTGCAGTAGCCAGCAGATAGATATCTACGAGAAAGTTAGAATGTTATTGTGCATATTAGCGCATAAAAAAGGATACCGTCGTGTGACAATGATATTCAACCATTCGTTGCAAACGGTATGCCATTACTTCAAATAAGTCCTCCGTTCCGTCGTTGCGTTATCGGCACGTCTCATAAAACCCAATCCGACCTATAACGACGGAGAGTTTCCATACAGGCCGTACCTCACTAAGCAACCACTATTTCAGAATTGCATTGGAGCTATTGATAGAACACACATGAAAGTTGTGCTACCGCATCACGAGCGTGTGAATTTCATAGGTCGTAAAGGAGTACCACGCAAAATGTTTTGGCCGCATGTGATTTCAATTTATGCTTCACACTTGTACTTGCTGGCACTACCGGGAATACCGACAACACTCGAATATTGGCTTATGTACAATCTAGATATTTACATTTCGCTACCAGCGTCGGGTAAGTATTATTTGGTTGACTCCGATTTTGCTCATCGACCCGGATATGGCCCCATATAAAGGATCAGATATTTTGTACCATTTTCAAGAGTTCCGTGACGATGGAACAGGTTGTCGTCGACAGTTTCAAATGCTCGTGAGAGATTTAACTACAGACAATCTTCGTGTAAGAACGTGATTGAACGTACCTTTGGTATGTGGAAGCAAAAATGGCAAATTCTTGACCGTATGCCTAGCTTTTCATTTGAAACACAAGTTACAGTTGTCGTCACAACGATGTGTGTTCATAATTTTTTACAGTGTACTGGAGTTGTGGACGATGGGTCTGAGAGAGCAGAGACAGACAACAGTGCAGCCGAAGTGAATCAATCTTTGTATATATGGACGGTAACAAAATTTCGTTACTACCAGTCAATTTATCTACCCATGGAAAAAAGTTACTACATTTACACGTCAACCCTTTCACGGGAAAACAAATGAACCAACAGTGTCCAAATTGAAAATAAAGCAAAAGGGTAAAGTTGTAATTGCACATATCTTTTCTTGGACCAGAAGACCAAAGTGACAGTTAAGGAGCCCACGTGATTTGACACAAAAATGCATTATTGGTAGCAAAAGATGTTCATCATACGTGTCCTTAATTTTATTTCTTTTTATTTCAATTTTGTTCAATTAGTATAACTTAAATTATTACTTTCATATAAATTCTTGTTTAGAATTGCTCCTTTTAACAAATTTAACGGTACAAAGAAAGTAGATTTCACTTAGCCCAATACAAAAATAGGTAGAGCCTCTTTCCCTTCTCATTCTCGTTTGTTTTCGATAATCCAGATACAAACAAAAGCACAAGGCTGTGGAGAATTCAGTGCTAACCCAAGGGATCTTATATGGAAACTAAGTGATGATGTACAAACAGCCCAATAAAAAACCAAATCTAGTACAGCAATCACCAAGATTTTAAATACTGAATGTCGAAAAGCACACTTAAATAGCTACTCTACACAATTTTAGTTGTGCTGCTGAAAACTCTCAAATTATGCAGGGTCTTGGTTACATGCCCCAAATGCCACGAGCTGATGCCACTTTATTGCTTGGTCGAGATGTCAGTTCGTACAATATTCGAGCAAATGTGTCAGAGTATCTTGTCTCTGTGAAAAGCATCTCTGCAAATGCATTTTCATATGCTAACAGCAGGGGCTTGTTCTGAGGCTCCGATACAAGATTTTCCAAAATTAATGCCGCTTTCCTGCAAACTTCTGGCACCGGGTGTGGTGTCTTGATCACTTTCATCAGCCGATCAACTGCCCTGAAACATATCGCAAGCACAAGTTCACCAAAAGAAGAACCTACAAGTATTTAGCCTAAAGAAATATGAGTTGATCTAACCATCTCTCACTAGCGAGTTTTAACCGGCAGTCCATATTAATTTCTGCAAGGTTGTATAGTGCACCAATAGCAGCTGCTTGAGCATCACCAGCGGGGAAGCTCATAATATCAACTAATCGCTTGTAGATCTGCGGTTTTCATGAACCCTTGTTTAATAAGTCAACTAAGTATATGTTGCACCAAAACATAAACATGATCAGCGACAGTGTTGACCTGTGGAGCAACTGGTAGAAGGAAAGGTTCATTATCAGGATTAAGAATCAAACGCCCAAGTAGTTCTGCAGCAGCACAGTGCCAGGTTCTGACAGCAGATCCCAACATTCCCATGATGGCCTGGACTGCACGTTTTTCTCTGAGAGAAGCAATCAACCATAGATTTTTCAGCTCGTGAATTATTGAGATGTTTATGAAACAAATAGCAAATCAAAACTTACGTTATTTTGATGTATGAAGGCTTTGATGAGCTAAATATTCGAAGGTCTAGCAAAGGGCCCAGATTCATGATTGTCTCTAGGGCATTTGTCACAAGCTCTTCATCCTCTGTAAACATTCAAGGCATTGCAAAGCAGAAAACTTAGAAATGCATAAAGGAATGTGCTACAGAAGCATCCTAAGAAGGAACTAATCCTATAGTATTTTTCAGTAGATTCTCTCCTAGGTCATCGGTATCACCTTAAAAGTGAAGTATGATAATACACAAAGAATAAAAGTGTAACCCTTTTCAATAAGAGGAAAATAGAGGCATGAAACCCTTGCAAAAATGAAAAAGGAAAGTTAATGACGTATTGAATCTCTTTTAACCTATGACATAATCTTCCAAGCACTGAAACATTGTTTCAAGGCAATGACGATTCTGTCCCATTGCAACTTCATTTTCCGGCATAAAAGAAAAGTTACGAATAATATTTGAAGCAGCAACAGCACACTGCTGCTTTTCTGACCGCCCTTCCTCATCCAGATTAAAGATGCCATCTTCCTCAAACCACCAGCCTGAAGGGAAAGGCTTGGTAGTAATCTTCCGTGCGGATGCATCTTTACTGGCAGAACCAGATCTGGTGATGTCATGAATGCAAACAGTTATCAGGTTCTACATGAACACCATCAACATTATGAATGTACACCTCAAAATTACAAAGTTTAATTTATTTGTGCCTTACTTAGGTTGTGGAATGGAATCACCAGAGCTCAATGTCTCATATTCATTCCCAAATCCAGTAACAGTGGAATTTGTACCCAGCAATCTCACTCTTGGCTTCTTCATGAGAACCCTTGGCAGGTTTATATCACGCCAGTCATCGATCTGCCCTTATTACGAGTGATTTCAGCACATTAGCAACGAAAAATACATTATTACATATGTAATAAAAAGGAGTGAACATATTGAACTGCCAGGCGAGAAACTTACAACTTGAAGTAGAGCATCAAGCAATCCTGGAATCTTGGCAAGAGGAGTTGCGTCCTTACGAATTTCATCTTTTTCTTTGAATGAGAGCAACGTGAGAGCATTTAAGGCCCATGTCAACTCACTCTTCAATCCACTTTGAAGAGCCAAAACTATCCTTTTATTATTCTGCTCTGGTAAAGCAATAACAGAAGATGCGAATACACGTGCATGAGAAGTGATAAAACTATTGCAATCATTTCAAATACAACTTGCATTTCCAGTCCTACAGCACAATTCACTTTAATTTCTGAGTATATCTTGAGATTAACCATTCCCATCCTCCACCAGGAAAAATAAAAAGGAAAGTAAGAAAAAAACAAAATGCCAATTCTGTGGTCACTCAATAAAAACAAGATCTAGCAAGCTGGAGAAAGAAACCTCAAAATAAAGCCCTTCAGATTAAGAAATTCATTTACCCACATTCATGAATTCTAATCCCAACCAACCATGATAAGGCTGAATTTATTAGAGCTATCACCATTTAGAAAGACCGGGAGCTAAGAAAGGAAACTCCCTTGAATGCCCAATGAGGTCAAAATATTCAGTGTATTTGATCCGTAATAGACTATCAAGTAATAAATAAACAAACTTCACAGATCTATTAAGTCTTTACTCTAACCTAAGTAGTTGTAATGGGATTTATAGTTTCGTTTCAAAAAGGTTAATGTCTCTCTGCCTCACTTTTTCTAATTTGTATACAGTTTTTAAACTAAATGACGAATCATATTCTCTTTCATTTCATATCCGTTAGTGGAATAGCACAAATATCACAACTCCTTTTACAAATTAACCTAATAACTAAAATTATAAAACCCTAATTCAAGTACTAGCACCAAACGCCTTAAACCCTAACAGATCTTTTAATTAGCACTTAATCTTCACAAAATTTCTATTATCCAAATCAAAATTCAAGGCTTTTATCATTCGCCTAAATATTTCACCAGACCTGGATACAATAAATTGCAGTTGTGATGATGTTATATCCGTGCACGCTCATGTGTTCGTGCGTGGAAAAGAGAGAGAGAGACTAGGGCTATAGATGACACTTACCAGCGAAAGCAGAGTGAACTTGAAGAGAGGGGCCGAGGAGAGTGGAAGGAGCGGCAGAATCACCTGACGTTGCCGCCGCCGCTGCCAAAGCGCTGTTGCTTCCGCTGCCAAATGGACGGCCTCTCTTGGGGGCTGGAGTGGCGGAGCCGCCGGATGCTCCGCCTTGCTTGCTTTGCTCTCTCTTCTGCATCTCTCTCTACCTATGGTGCCTGCGCAAGAGAGGGGTTTATTGAGGGTAAATTCTAAATTTAATCCCCAGACTTTGTATAAAGTAGCAATTCCATCCTAACTATTTTTTAGAAGCAATCCCATCAACAGAAAATAGTGTCCCAATGGTTTTGGTTCAGGAACCAAAAATTGAACCAAGGTAAATTATATAAAAATTGGTTCCAATGGGATACTCACGATTCTGGTTCAAGAATCGAAACGGACTCAATCGATTTATCGATTCTTGGTTCCAGTTCCTAATTTATTTATTTTTTGGAATTAGACCGAAACCTCCGATTTCAATTTGGAAGATTCAATTCCGGTTAAAATGCTCAAGCTTAATCATACAAAAGACTTGCTAAATAGGATATAAAGATAATATTTACCATCACTCTACATAAGCAAGAAGCTAATAAATATACCGAGAATTGCAATCACGATGTCAAACATTTCATTTTATTTCGAACTTAACCCAAATTTTTTATTTGTACCATCCATGGTACTAGGACTTTCAGAAATTCACACCTGAAGCTCAAATGAATAAACTATCGACTTGACCGTTAGTTAATCATTAAAAATTGACCTCTTTTGACTAATTTTTAAAGGTTAAAGAGTAATTTTAGATTTTTCATAAAAGAATTAAAATAAAAAAAATCCAAAATAAATAATAGTTTATCATCTTCCCAAACCCAAAACCCCCAACCCATGTCCCACTCCAACCCAACTACCCTCAAAATCAACAACTGTCTCCACTATCGTCGCCATACCGTTAGCACCACCACTCCTTCCAACTCTCTTCCACTACTCCTTTTCGGCCAATTCCAGCCACCTACCCTCAAGTCATCTACTGTCCATCGGACCAAGACTACACCTCTGTTAAAATCTAGTCATCCATTCGCACATCGTCGAAACCACAGCCTCACAGTTGACACAACCAACCCAGTCATCCATTTGCACCATCCTTAATGTCGGCACCACCCCCACACAAACCTCAAATCCCCATTAGAAGGTGTAGAGGAAGAATACAAGCAAAACTATTTCAAAACAAATCCTCAGCTTCTTGTTCTTCAATTTCTCCTTCACCAATTAACCAATTATTTTAATCTATACATTTTAAGTTACTCCATTACTGTGTACGGGTTATCGATATTATAGATTTCTGCAAAATTCTGTTAAACAATAGACTGGTCACCCAAGTTTTCGAGCTCAATATATCACCAAAGAATCAAATCAAACACGATAATTAAAATAAATCAAATCAACCTACAAGTAACCAAAACACACAGTTTATACTTGCATAATCAAAGTAACCAATAAAATTAATATCACCGACCTTACCTCATGTTTCGGACCCGAAACACATACCATACATGATCCATGTACTCACTATGGATAAGGTTAAGAAAACACCTGAGTAGAGGCAGATAATAACAGCAAATAATCATGCGATGAAGATATACATAGGATAATCCACAAATCTTTCCAAAATACGTTCACACAGAATAACAAATTAACACCAAGTTAATCAAGCACAAGATCAACACATATGAAACAAATGCATAAATGACCCCACGAAAAAATCTTACTACACCTATCCTATCTCATTCTATATTGCTCTCACCTTGAGAACATATATCTCATCTCATTGCTCACCTGCTCACAAGACTAATCACTCAATCCATATCTAACTAGTAGACCTCTATAGATCCTAAGTACTTCGGATAATCCTCTATCAGCACATCACTTCTCTCAACCTAAGTAGATAATGGGACTCCACCTAATAGAAGTAATAGAAGTGTCTCTTTCACACTCCACCTGATCAGGGTCTCTTCTCAAATAAAGGATTCCAACATTTGATCACCTCTCTAATCGTGACCCAAATGTCATACTCCACATCCCCGGTACAACTACTAATGTATCCCTAGGCATCTATACTACACATTACCAAAAGACATACAACACACTGTCAATGCATCCAAAGCCACTATGCATGCAAACAATTACACCATGTAATAAGATTATCTAATTCATACCAATGCACATATCAAACACATTGAAATGTAACATATAATCATGTAATGGAATTGAGCAATCATACACATGCAGAAAAGAATTACACACAGATGCACATGCAGTAACTAGATTTACACTCAATAAACCTATCAATCGACCTTATAGCCACATTCGCCTCGTCCCTCATCTTACCATTCTGCTTATTCCTTTTCTTGGGACAGTCCCTAATATAGTGTCCAGCCTTACCATAATTGTAACACAATCTACCACTAGACTTGTCCCATCCCTTGCCCTTCTTCGTACTACTTTCATCACTCGAGTCATTACTCGAATCACCATTGTCTTGAGCTCGACCCAAATTTATCTTCTTAAACTTCATTCTACTCCTCATCATATGTAACTCACCACTTCTCTTATTCTCCTTTTCAGCTTTAATCTCTATCTCCGAGCAACATATAATTATCGTATATAAAATTGGATTGGTAACATCGTCGAGCTCTTCAACGGAGCTTGTGGTCACTCATCTTACTTCTAAGGGTATCTACGACAATCTCAGGTGTTAAAGTATCCCACCATATTTAATTAATTGTATTATTAACATCTCTATATGAATTAGGCATAGAATTCAGCAAAACAATGTTCTTATACATTTCAGACACTTTTTCATCACAATTAACGATATTGTAAACAAGTTTGTTGAAAATATTTAGATTGTCATCAAAATCCTTTGAATGATCCATTTTAAAATTGAAAAATCTTTCAAGTACAACTTATTAGAAGTGGACTTAAGCAAATATAAGTCTTCCAACTTTTGTCAAAGTTCTTTAGTAGAATCAAGTTTTTCAACTTTTCTCTAAATGGTGTCGAATAAGTGTAAAATTCATCATATTCTTCTTTTTGTGTTTATGTTAAATTTACAAGAAATTTGACATCTATGACCTTTGAAAACTTTTGTTGAACCAAAAGTCCCTTCATCTTTTGTTGCCAAATTGAAAAGTCCAATGTTCCGTTGAAATTTCCAATTTCAGAATGTGATGACATTTTGAAAAAAACAGAACAACTAAAATGCGCAAATAGGTTACACAAAGTAATCATAAGGCAACAGTATACACCGTTCTAGATTCTCAATGTTTTGTGAGACTCGAGATCTCAGATCAAGAGAATGTTCAAATGGGTCAAGTCTAGGTGTTCTAATGGAATAGTTAATGCAACCCGAAGGTATGCCAACAAAAAAAATTCAAATTCTCACACAATTAAACACAGAAGAAATAATCAACTTGCAGTTAGATTCAACACTTCAAATAAAGCAAATAGATTTTAGATTTCTAGCACAAGCAATGGTTACCTCTTCATGGTAACTCCAATCATAATATCATCACACACGATGACGCGCTAATACTGAAATTTAAACGGGAATAGCCAATTTACTAGAGCAGGCCTATTTGAGTCCGTAAATTAAGAGCGATGTGAATTTATCACTTTAGGGCCACCATTATTCGCCATAAAGTCTCCATCAACTACAGCAACCGACCGAACAAAAATTGAATCACAAACGCATAGGGGCAAAATCGTCCACATTTCACTATATAACGTGAAACAAAAAACTAACAACACAAAACCATTAGAAATTACGTTATAAATATTCTACCTAAAGAGATCGTCACCAGATGAGGTCACACGCGCTCACACGCACGGTCGCCAAAGTTCCACGCGCCGACCACCACGCACGTGCCATTGTCGATCACGAGCCATCCCCTTAAGTGCGCCTCAGTCTGCTAAACACACCGGTGGTCTTGGTTTCTCCACCAGCTCAGTGGTTTCATCGAAAAGCAGTAAAACAGATCCGGGCAAAATTGAAATAACTAGATGGATTTCTACTTTGATTTATGTTGCAATTCTGGGCTATTTCTGGTCGATTTTTGGCAGTAACTCCACCACCAACGTGGCTCTGATACTAAATGTTGAACAATAGATTGATCACCCAAGTTTCACCAAAGAACCGAATCAAACACAACAATTAAAACAAACCCAAATCCTACAAACTCTCCAAATTAGATAATAAGTATGCCAATAGCTAATAGGTAATGGGTAAATGGGCTATCAACCGAAGAAGCCATCCAAGATTTACGGGTCGAGCCATAAGTAACACTAATTAAATTAGATTACTTCAAATGACCCAAATAAGTTGTAGGATTGGTTTGAACGATTGTGGTGTCGATATTTCACTTCACTCATTGACCAATGCCTATGAAGTATAATCCATAAAACAGTTTAACATCATCGCCCAGGAATTTTTTTCTTTGGCTTGGAGATGGAGGTAGTGGATGTCATGATGCTTGGTGTTGAATTTTGTTGGGTTATCACATATTAGTTTTTGAACGACTATGAAAAAGTATGAAGGTGGCGTGACAGTGGCGGTAGCGGTGATGATGACAGTGGTGGTAACGTGGCGATAGTTCTTTGGATTTAGTTTTGGATGGATGGAAGGATGAATGGGTGGGTGGGTGGTATTTTGTTGATATTTACATTTAATTAGTGTAATTATTTTATGTGAAATAATAGAAAAGTACCACTTTACCCTTTTTAAATTGGTTAAAAGAGATCAAAATGTTTTATGTTAACTAACAGTCAATGGATCGATTTTCATCTGTTTGGACTTCAAATGCGAATTTTTGAAAGGTTTTATATCATGAATGATATAAATGAAAGATTTGGGGCAAGTCAGAAACAAAATTAAAGGTTTGGTACCCTGACTACAATTCTCCCATGAATATATGATAGAAGAAAATGACTATTAGATATAAAAAATATATATATAGAAAGTTTGTTTTTCAATACACACCATTACACCCGCATTCCACCCCAAGCCCTAAAACCCCACCATTGAACTCAAAGCAAGGTTTTCAGAAATGTAAAATGTTTTTTTATTATACTTAGACTTCACTTGGCCATATCAAGACTCAAAAGGCCTAAAACTTGATATTGTCACTTCAACACACATCCCCGCCTTCAAAAACCTTGCTTCAATTCCAAGAGATATGAATGTACGTGATTGTATTGACATTGATTGTGCCATTATCTTCCTTCTATAGGAGTTTGAAATGTGACAATATTGCTTGAGCAAAAACAAGACATCTAACAATAGCAAACTAGATAGGGGAATTTAGAACGACTACTTATTTCAAGATCGAGGTTAGTTGACGAAAAAAATGATGTTTAGGTCCCAAATCTGTTTTAAGGGCAAATTTGGCACTTTTGGAAGTAAACTGTGCCTGAAAACATCTCTAGTATATAAACATCACATCATTCACCTAAGAGGGAAGATAATCTATTGATCTCGATTTTTGATTGGAAAACATGATAAAAAAAAAAAAAAAAGCCCTGACTCCACTTTTGTCCATGTGTTAAGCTCCTATACACTTGAACAAATGTTAAGTGCATGTGGCCTTCTCTAGCAGTGAGGAAGGTGGTCGCGGACACTTTAACGATCAAGTTAGTCAACTTATATATTTGGGCGTAGGATGGACAATGAACAATAGCCACAAGAATGTGTATGATAATCGGGTTTAAAGAGAGAAAGTTACCAAACTAAGTACTGTTGAGAGGTTTAAATTAGCATTATCTGTGAATAGTACCATGTATGAGCTTTTATACTAAAGATAAGATGTGATTATCATTGGATGGAGAAATATGACATCATCTAATGGTCGATGTGTCAACCTTAAAGGTGTGATATCTACTATCCTAGGTTAAAGTGGCATTAAATGCTGAAAATGGCCACTCTATTGCCTAGACATTCCATCTAAAAATAAAATGAGAGGCATCTACTACATGTATATCAAATCAATTGATCATACAAAAGATCTCTAGGATGAGGCAAAACTATGGAAGATACCTTGTACAATAAAGGTTCATCGCTTCGAAAATACGCTGCAACAGATCGTGGTTGTAACAACTCAAATCTTGAGCTTGAAATTATAAATGAGAGAGAGAGAGAGAG